>BQNB010002142.1:92588-125406 GCA_026074375.1 Tanacetum coccineum
GGGTGAGTTTCTTTATACCATACCATCTGGCCTTAGTCATCCAACTACATCAACCACGAAAATGACCCTTAGATTCAAAGTAGAACCAAGACCTAGAAAAAAGATGGAAACCGCGTGGAAAACTTTCAAAAGGTGACAAGATGGGGTGGGTCAATATGAGATTTTTGTGTAGGTTGAAAGTTGAAAGGGTTAGGATTGGCATCATCAGAAACATGCTAACCCCACATTTTCTAACTTCTTGCGTGTCAAATACTTTAGATGCTTAAATAAATGTGTAGTATATTAGGAGCAGACTCGATATAAATGTGTAGTATAATTTTAGTAAAAAATTATTATTTCAAGGATAAAAAGTGTTTTTATATATGAGGAAGGTTAAAATAAAAAGACAAATATCCGTGAGAAAGATAAAAAGAAAATATTTTTGAAAAAAGTTCTTAAAATATTCTGAAAAAATTCCACAAGATCGTGTATGTTGGTGCATGAAAAAGTTGTAAAGGAAGTTTTTTTTAATGTGGATAGTTTTTCAAAAAAAAAATTATGAAAAAAAACGTTTGTGCATTAAATCGTTTTTTTGTGCATTAAAAATTCGTTTTTGTACCCAACTTCTATTGACTTTTTGGATCAAAATTTTATTGCGCATCAAACTATAACAAGTTGAAAATTTTGTGCATCAAAATTTTTTTATGCATCAAATTTTTCTTTTTTGTGCATTAAAAAAACGTATGAAAACTCAAAATTAAAAAAACTTCCTTCACAACTTTTTCATGCACCAACATACACGATCTTGTGAATTTTTTTCAGAATTTTTTAAGAACTTTTTTGAAAAAGAAAATTCTTTTTATCCTTCTCACGGATATTTGTCTTTTTATTTGATCTTTATCATATATATATATATATAAAGTAAGGATGTTTAATAAGAAGAATACTTAAAATAAGAAGAGTAAGAAAAAATTGTAGCCAATCATTTTGAATGTAGTTTTAAGGGTAATTTTGTCCAAGACATAATTTACATTGACTGAATTTAATATGATCCCCAAATAATGGTAACTGACTTTCTTCCATTAAATTTTTTCCATCGTCATATTAAGAATTAATCTAGAAACCTGCAACTATTATAAACAAGGAAAAGGATCCTCTAAAGTTATGGTCAAACATGATTGATCATGTTAAGTTTATTGTGAGTGAAAATAAATAAGTGGGCCCATGATTTTTATTAAAAAAAAGTTTTATACAATTAACTAATTTGTGATTGGTAAACATGATGTATCATGTTTGACTCAACTTTAGAGGATTCTAATCCTATAAACAATTCCAGTCAAGGAACGGATGCATTCAATTTTAAGATAGTTACAAGTTGAATAAATAATTTTTTTTAATTGCATCTACTACGTTTGCATCTAATAAATATAGCGGATACATTCTCATTAATGTATACCAGGCCATGCATTTTTCATATCCATGAAGATGCATCGTAGTGTCCTTCATAATCACGTGGATGCACGGTTTCTTATAACTAAAAGAACAATTTGATAAATGTAATGAACTTGAATGAGAATATTGTTTGAACAATTTGTTTAACATCGATTAAACTTATTGCCTAATAATCTAGGAAGATGACTAAATGCATGATTGTTATGGCCCAAAATCAATTTTACGCATTGCAAATACTTATTGCCTAATAATCTAGGAAGCATTTGAGACAAAATAAATCGAATAACCCCATAGATTGAGTGCCTCCCACTCGAAGCCCAATCCTAAATATTCCTATCGTTTACCGCCCTTTCGGCCTCCACCTCCGCTCCACGATCCATAACTAATCATTGTAACTATTGATTTCTGTGATTGCTTAGATTATGAGGCTTAGATGCATCGATATAGTACTAGATGCATTCGTATAACTAGATGCATCGTATAAACGTGTTTTGAGAATGGTCAGGTTAACATTGAATCGATGCAACGATATGAATTGATAAGTCGATATATTAGATGCATCGTTTCAATGAACGTATGTCGATGCATCGCTTAAGTACGTGACCAGGTTATATCGATGCAGATGCGTCGTAGACTAGTATGGTACATACGGAAGCATTGTCTTCTATAGTTATAAGAATAATTAGATGCATGATGCATTCTTTAAGCGATGCATTTTTTAAACATACCACCGGTTATGTAGGTAACTTAAATGCAAACCCAAATTTAACCCATGCACCATGTTTTTTTGAACGAAAATATATATTAAGAAAACTTAAGATCCATACAAATCACTCCTCGAAAGTGAGGTAAGTTCATCTGAGAAAGAAACATCCCAACTAAACCCTAATGTGGAAGAAAAGGCATGATGAGCAACCCAATGAGCTACTTGGTTGCTTTCACGGTTAACCCAAGAAAACCTTATTTGCATGTTTTCCGCCCATATACGAATATCTTCCACAAGAGCAGCTAAACTCCATGGTGGGGACGTGTCTAAAGATGATAAGGAGATAGCTATTTGAGAGTCAGATTCCACAATTGCATTAAAACATCCATGATTAAATACAAGCGAGCAAGCAAAGTGTACCGCAATGATCTCGGCGTGGAGAAGAGATACGGCGCGGCATCGATTACCAATGACATAACGGAGTAGGCCTGCACAATCACGAGCAACAATACCAAAAGCAGCACTCGAATTCTCGAAAGCAGCATCACAATTTAACTTCACCGAAAAACCGTGGGGGGTATCCACTGTGGAGAAGTATGTGAGGTGGAATCAAGGTTGGTGGCCGTTGAGGTAAGGCTTGAAATTGATTGATGAGTAACAAACTTCTGATGGTCATTAAGTTGAGCATAAATAGCTGCCAAGGTGTTGTGCGAGGATGAGGTCACATTTTCAAAAACAAAGTTGTTACGAGATCGCCATATAAACCAACAAGTAATTGCCACAACTCACAAAATGCGAGAGACGTCTAGAACATAGTGGGTTGTATCAATAAAGCTTTGTATACAATCATAAATATTAAAGATCAAAATTATATCACACGTCACTTGAATCCCATGCATCTACTTTTTGAATGAATAAAGGATTGGGATCCTCTCATGTTCAAATTGAACATGAGAGGTAATGTTGAGATTTATGTGAGTGAGTAGCTTAATATTTAATAAAATAGAGGCCCCACAATATTTAACTTATTTTTTTAATCACTCACATAAACTTCAACATTACCTCTCATGTTCAAGTTGAACATGAGAGGATCCCAATCCATGAATAAATTGTTTTGAGAATTCTCAATTGTTAATGTATTGACTGTATTTAATGAGACCAACGGTTTTGATGACAAAGGAATAACTGGTTTTACGATACTACCCTTGTGCATTTATTTGATATGTAAAAAATTCTTTGTTATTTACAATTTTGCCATGCCTTATTTGTAGATCTTTAATCTAATGGTGTAAATTACTTCTTATCATTCTCATTTTACCTAATATTCTCACCGAACCTTTTTAATATATATATATATATATATATGTATATATATATATATATGTATATATATATGTATGTATATATATATGTATGTATATATATATGTATGTATATATATATGTATGTATGTATATATATATATATATATATATATATATATATATATATAGGGGACCATTCAATACAAAACCACTTTTTTGTACAAAACCTACAGAACCAGCAAGTTTACTACAAATAAAGCATTATATACAACATACAAATGCTAGATGGCATTTTTGAAATTAATGTAAAAATGTTTTTGCTGGCAAATGGTTACAAAAGGGCAAAAGTGGAATTAAACATTTAACATTTTTAAATGTATGTATATCACATAGCTACAGTTATATGTCGGGTGAATCGAGCTTGAATGTCATTAAAGATTTGGTTTTGAATTCTAATTCTAATAACGCAAATGGAAAGCAAATAAAAGCACAAAAATCTAAGCAATATAGGCAATTAAAACATTAAGCATTAAAACGATAACGGGAATACTAAAAACGCGACTTAAAACCTAAATTATCAAAATTTAACCCTAAAAATGTTTTTTTATTTTTTATAAATCCTAAATGACTGAAAATAATTTTAGAAAAAAGAATTACATTTTTTTATTTTATTTTATTTATTATGAATTAAAAACATATTTAATATAAATAAAATATAAAAAATAGTAAACTAATTTATAAAAATCCAGGAAAATTACTAAAAATACTTTAAGCTATAACTAATCTAAGAAAAATAAGAACTGGAAACAATGGGTTAATAATAGCTGCTAAATAAGAATATAAAGGCCTATAAGATTAAAAACTAAAAAGTTACTATATAAATTAAATGATGCAAGGTAATTAACGAAAAAGACCCAAGGGCAGTTGGTAGTGAGAGTGTGTATTAAATCGTTGGGGGGTGTGAAGGGGAGGTCACAGGCTCGAAACCTGTGGCCACCCTTTTTGATAAAGCATTTTTTTTATTTTTTTATTTGAAAAAGCTAAAGAATAGGTAAAATAAGCACATTTAATAAGGGTTTTTAGCTAGTACTAATTAATAAGCTAGTAAAAAGCATTTGAAAATGACAGTTTTAGAAAATGAAGACTAAAGACTTAATAAGCTATAACTACTTGAACTAAAGGACTTAATGAGCTAATTCAAAACTTAAAAAGCTAAAGACAAACTAACTTCTAGACCTAATAAGCAAATAAGACTAAAAATCTGCAAAGAGAATAAGCTGAAAATCTAATAAATGCAATTTAGACAGTTTTACTCAATAGCACTAAAAGGACCTATGATTAACTTTAGGTTAAGGCTCCAAGACCAAATAGCAAATAGATTAAGCTAAAAACTTAAAACAGGTCTAGAATCCCACTTAAAGAATAAAAATAAGATAAACTTAAAAAAATAAGCTAAACACATAAACTAAAAAAGGGTTATAAAAAAGAAAGAATACACCACTTATTTTTGGCTTTTTAGATGAAAGACTGATTTTAAAACTTAAAGATAAGACTCATTAAACAATCAACAGATTTAGATAATTAATCATTAAGCAAATAGAAACAGGATTAAGATAATTGGACTACTAAATAAGCTAAAAAAATCTGAATAGATCAGACATCATGCATCATGATGAACTTGGCTTTTTAGACTTTTAGACACTTTTTAAAACTTAAAAACTAAGTCTTAAAAAGCAAACTAAAAGGCTTAAAGCCTAAACAGATTAAGAGCACATATAAATAAGCTAAGAGAAGCAAAAATCTACCTACTCTAAGCTAGGAATGGATCTTTTAAAGTTCTGCACATAAGGACTCCTAAAGATATACTGCTTGACTGTTTAACAAAAGGATTTGATCCACATTCTATGACTCAAAAATTAGATGTGCAAAGATTTAAATTAAGAACCCCCCCCACCCCCCCCCCCACACCATTTTTTTTTTTTATTATCTCTTTGATTCTTTTGTTATTTTTTGTTTTTCTCTTTATTTTTTTTATCATGAGTTCAAATATCCAACTTTAAATATTTATTTTACAAATTCAGCAAACAAGCACTTAGAACCACTTTTAAAAATGACAGATTTGAGGTTTTAATAAATCAACTAGAAAACTTAAAAAAACTTAATCTAAACTTATTAAAACTACAAATAAGACTTGATTAGATCTTATGGAATCTAACTTAAGAACCAAAAGCAGGTTACAACACTTTTAACCCATTTTAAACTATTAACCCAAACACCCCTTTAAAATCTAAACATGCATTTTAAGCTTGATTAAGACAAATTTAACCTTAGGATTTTGAAAACATATTATAAACTAAATAAATTGTGACTTAATAAGCAAATATCATCCTTCAAAAAGCACTTAGCAATAAGCAACTGATTAAGCAGATTAAGACATAAACAAGCTGTTTCTTTTAATATCATAAAAAAGTGAGATTAAAATTAGCAAACATGAATATAATTAAGCCAGCATATAAAAGAGTAACAAGAAGATTAGCAGTTTAATAAGCAGACAATAAGCCAATGACAGAAATTAAGCTGTAAAATGTGATTTGAAACTTACAATTCCATTTTGCACAATAAAAGGGTGCGTTTGCTCTTAGAGAGCTTATATACTTAGCATCCAGCGTTATCTATGATTAGTGGTAGGTCTTAAAAGGCAATTCAAGGTTGGCTTTTCTCAATAAGCTGTGGTGAAAATGTCAAATCACAACACACCAAAGCGTTAATAATTATAATGTTTATTACATGCATATCTTGTAGGGCGGCAATAGACTGGGATCCCTGTCGGCTTACGACCTTGCTCTTTGCCCGGTTTTGTTTATTTTGGGCAGCCCGGGCAAGGTTCTTGGGATCATTTCAAAATGCAAGCTGCGCATCCCAATTTACTTCAGAAATGTACGAGGGACGTCCGCGTCTGAGGCGCTCTAGCTCATAAGTCCCGTCCTCTTCAGGAACCCAATATCTTTCTTTGAGAGTAGCCTTCTTGCCATTGTAGATCTTTTGCAGGTGCTGCTGGATGCCCGCATAGATTTGTGGCCAGCGGTCGAATTCCATGTGGGGACGCAAGTCAAACTGGGTCTGCAATCATATACAACAAAGACAGAGTTAGAGATATAATTTGTATATCTATCTAAAATTGTTTATTTATTTATATGATATAAATAAATAAACAAATTTAGATAAATATACACAATTAAATAAATGAACACGATAATGAAATAAACATAAAAGGATAATGAAATAACTTACCCCAATCCGAGCCATGACCCCCGCCTTCTGCTCCGCCGGCACTTGACGCCAGGAAGGGTAGTGCAACGGCAACTCCCGAACGAGCTCCCCAAGGTAGTTGGCCCAATGAGCCGCATGCTCACCGAGAGGCATCAGGGTCTCTCTGTCGCCAAACTCAAACCGGATTGAGACGGGGCCACTTTTATCTGTGATGGCCTTTAACCCGAGGTTCCGGGTCTCCTGGCGGGTATGCTGCCTGCCCGCTCTCCTGCCACCCAAATTGGGTTTTCGGGTGCCCTTACCTGCAAATTCAAGTGAGTGATAAAGTCATAAAAATTCAAGGCAAGCAAATTCAATGTATTAAGTTTATGCTTGTATTACAATAATCCAGAAATTCTTACCTCGGTTGCCCAAGCAACCCCCACAACCGGTGGGTATGTGGTGTGAAGGGGGACGATCATCACCGCCACCGTCACCGCCATGACCCCGTGCAACATCCGCTGACATCTGTACAAGTAGCATTAGGATAACATATAGAAATTCATGAACAAAATAATAAAAGCATGCACACATCCAAATACATACACATCCAAATAAATATACACATTAAAACAATCCACGACAGTTTCATTCATTCATTCAAATATATAAGTGTCTTTTACAAGTTACAACTAAAGATCAATCTTCTTCTTCACTAGAATAAACAACATTTACGCCATCATCAATATCAAGGTTGACGAGGTCTTCATCATCAGAATCTGCTAAATCATGAGGAATGGGGTCTTCCTCATCAATAATATCATCGTCTTCATCAACAACATCAATGATATCTGGTGGTGCGTCAACATCTATTGATTGACCATCTATATGCAAGGCCGCAATTTCCAAGTCATTCAAACTTGTAGAAAGTGCGAGATCAGATGAGTTGTCGACATGTATAACATCAGGGTCGTCCTCTACCACAATGACACCCCCGTTCGAAAACTTTTTATGACTCACATGTTCGACGACCTTCCAACCGAGTGGTCGTCTGGCCATATCTTCAAGGTAGAAGCATTGTTTGACTTGTGTTGCGAGAATGTATTGATCATTTTTAAACGCCTCACCATTTGCCTTGATTTGTGTTATGTTGTTTCTAATGACAAAATTTTGGATACGTCCTTTGTTGCTAGTGTCGAACCACTTAACTCGAAACAACACAGTTTTGAACGACAAATACGAAAACTCGAGGATTTGTTCAAGCTGACCATAATACATTTCTCCGTCCGGACCAGGCGAACAAATGCCGCTGTTTTGAGTTGTGCGACGTTCATCGCGGCTGTGCACGACAAACCTCACACCGTTGACTACGCAAGAGTTGACTGAGATTGGAGTTTGTGATGGTCCACAAGCCAAAGCGAATAACTCGCTGCTTTCGCTAACACCTAGGTCATTGTCTACGTGACGTTGACGGATCTATGAAGAAGATAGGATCAGATAGAGAACACAAAATATGATGTCGTTATTTTTACAGTTAAATACACACAATAATTCTAAGTTTACCTGCTTCCCAAACCAGCCGGGGAATGCTTCTTTCATGTCGTTGTCAGGAAATTCACTGAAAAATGTTCATGGTGTTAGAATAAGTCGTCGAAAAGATAAGTTAAGAAAAAGAAGTTTCAAAATAAAAACACGTACCTCTTGAACTTGGCCCGGTACGTGTCTATTTCAGGACTGTTGTGAAGTACATACCATATCACTTTCTTCAATTCTTGGTGATCAATACGAATAACCGACCGTAAACCAATCGATTTACATAGTGATTTGAACACCTGAAACTGACACGTTGGAGGAGGGCAATCCACATTACGGTCGGGACGATTAAATTTTGTGGTAACATCCCGAAAATAATGAGAGCTAAAAGTCAATGCTTCTTCTGCAACATAACCCTCAGCAATCGAACCTTCCGGCTTAGCTTTATTTCGTACATAATTTTTTAGCTTCTTCATATATCTTTCAAATGGATACATCCACCGGGGGCGAATAGGCCCGCCGAAAATAGCCTCTAGAGGTAAATAGATAACCAAGTGAATCATAATGTCAAAGAAAGCAGGAGGATATATGAGCTCAAGATTGCACAGAATATCGATCACCTTGCTTTGAGCTTTCAACATGTCATCTACCATCAAAGTTTAAGAGCATATTTGCTTAAAGAACAAACATAGCACGATTAGTGGTTTTGCAACGTCTGGGGGCAAGTATTGTTGAAGTCCGTAAGGAAGTAAACGCTGCATCATTATATGACAGTCATGAGACTTCAGGCCCGTTATATTGGTATCATTATCGGTGACTTTATGCTTGAAGTTGGATTCGAACCCATCTGGTAGTTTAACTCCTTTGATGAACTGACAAAACTTTTTTCTGTCCTCTAGTGTGAAAGAATACACAGCCTGAGGCTTCGAGCACTTCCCATTTTTGTTTTGGCCAAGCCACAAGCCACTTCGAATGCCCAGCCTTTTCAAGTCTTGTCTTGCCTTGGCGGTGTCTTTAGATTTGTCATTCATTAACAAAGTGTTCAAGATACTCTCCAACACATTCTTTTCGATATGCATGACATCTAAATTGTGTTTTAGTGTAAGAAAAGACATATACTCAAGCTCGTAAAAAATAGATCGTTTAGTCTAGTTCAGCTCGACAAGAACATTGCGTTTTATCTTCACACCCCCAAACTTCGGATGTTTACCCTTCACATGCGTGGGCAATCTAGCAAGTTGAGCCTGGATTTGATCCCGGCCAAATTCTCTAGGAGGATCTTCGTCTTCTTTTTCACTATTGAATTCAAGTGACCTCCTCTATTTATGGGGCTTCTTTAAGAATTTTTTGTGGCTAACATAAGCTGTTTTGCCTAACATACGCACATATAGAGTGTCATCATTACATGTAGGGCATGCCTTGTAACCTTGCCCACTCTACCTAGAAAAACTACTTCGAGCAGGAAAATCATTGATGGTCCATAAAACCATCGCTCTCATATTGAACTTTTGGCTTGTAGTAACGTCTATAGTCTCGACACGTGGCTTTGCCCATAAATCCTTTATGTCATCAATCAAAGGCCTCAAGTAAACATCAATGTCCTTGCCTAGGGATTTAGGGCCAGGAATTAACAACGTCAACATGAAAGAACTCTCTTTCATACATAACCACGGAGGCAGATTGTATGTTGTCAGTATCACTGGCCACATGTTGTAAGACTGACTAAGGTTGCCGAACGGATTGAAACCATCAGCAGCCAACCCTAATCGAACATTTTTGGGTTCTTTTGCAAACTCTAGATACTTGGTGTCAAAGTTCTTCCATGCTCTACCATCAACCGGGTGTTGCATCTTACCAGGCTCCGTACACTTTACAGTAGCATGCCAAGTCATTTCCTTTGCAGTGTGACTAGACTTGTACAAACGTTGTAGTCTAGGAATGATCGAAAAGTAACGCAACACCTTCTTAGGAACTTTTATCCCCGGTGTGTTACTGTCTTTCCATCTACTCGTTTTACACACCGGACAGAAATGCACATCTTTGTTAGCGTCGCCCCGAAACAAGAAGCAATTGTTTACACAAGCATGTATCGAGTCGTACCCTAACCCGATCGTTTTAAATGTCTTCTTTATTGCATAGTATAACAGTGGGAGCTTGTATCCTTTAGCGGTGGGAAATACATTTTGGAAAAACTCTAGCATTTCATTGAATATAGAATCAGTCAATTTACCTTTAACCTTAAAATAGGTAAACTTTGCCATAAAGTCTAATCGAGTCACATAGTTACAACCGGAGTACAGCTCCTCGTTGGCACTAGTATATAACTCTTCAAACTCGTTACGTTTAGATTGAGTCGGGTCGTTACTTGTCTCACCAATATCTCCTTGAGTTGGCTCATTTTGTTCATTATTCACAGGAATATAGCTAAGATCATTAAGGCACGCTGTCATGTCAATCATCTGAGGTTGTCTTGTGTTATCTATTACTGGCGGTGGCTGAGGAAGATCTGGTTCACCGTGGTGAATCCATGTTTTATAACTTGGGTCAAACCCATACTTCAAAATGTGGTCTAAAAGGTGTTTGATGGATACCTACAATACTAGACGACAAGACTTGCATGAACATCTTATATTCCCAGCACTATCTACTAACGGCTTGCAATCATCAACGAATTTCTTAAGACCGGTATAAAATGCTTTTTCATGTTTCCAAAACTTTTCTAACTCTTATCAATTACCATAACTGCGTTTTAATGATACAATTAGTTATTATATGCAACTTAATTAAACACATTCAAACGATGAATACGAGATGCTTTGTTCACCTAGTGCAACTATGGAAGGCAATCCTAACCCACTCTTTGAATGATTCGTCTCATATATGAATGTGTATAACCGATTTACTATTTTAGAAAATTTTGGCAGCATTTCCCCTCAACTCCCCAAATATATGTTTAAAGATATATTCGTAGAAGTAAAGGAGAAACACTGTCAAAATCATCTTAAATAGTAAACCAATTATAAGCATTCATATTCTAAATGAGAAAAAATATTCAAAAAGCAGTCTCAAACTAGGGACTTTCAGAAATTAATTTCTAATAAATTAATTTCGAACTGGTTTTCTATAGGATGATTAAAATCAGACGGGGATTTTCCAAAATTAATCACTAAAAACCTTAAACATTCCAAAAGGGTTCAATAAAATAAATACCAAACACATATCCATTTATATCAAATAAAAAACATACATTTATATCAAATAAGCTGTTTTTAAATAGCTTATTCTGATAAGCTATTTAGGAGTAGCTTATTCTGATAAGCTGTTTAAGTACAGCTTATTCTAATAAGTTGTTTACAGCTTACCAGCATAAGCTGTTCTTAAACAGCTTATTCTGATAAGCTATTTAAGAATAGTTTATGTTGGTAAGCTATTGACAGCTTACCAGCATAAGCTGTTCTTAAACAGCCTATGCAGCTTATTCTCATCATTTTAGGAGCATAAGAAGTGTTTGGATGTGCATTTTACAGTGTTAAGGAGTGCTTGGATTTGCATTTTACAGTGTCAATGAGTGTTTGGATTTGCATTTTATAGTGTCAAGGAGTGTTTGGATTTGCATTTTACACAAACTAATAACTATAAACATTCCCCAACGACATGTCCCCGGGGATACCAAAAGGATAAAAAAAAGTTACAACATACCTTCGGCTATCGACGTGGCTCGTTCTCGCCCTTGGCTTGTTCTCGGCTCTTGGCTCCTTCTCGGCGCTACTGTCCACGGCTAAACCAAAAAAAATTAACACAATTTATAATTACAACTTATTATAGTAGCTTATTAAACTTCTTTAACTAATCCTTATTATAATTAAACAAAACTAAAAAAACATACGTGTTTAACAAAAAAGAAAATCAAACACCACCAACAATTAGAGGGTTAGAAAAAGTAGAAGAATTATCATTTAGAGGGTTTAGAAAAGAAGTATGGTTTAGAGGAGGAGGAGGTGGTGGCGGTATTGTGCTCGTGTGAGTGGCGGTGGTGAGTGGTGGTGGGTTATGTGGTAAGTGGTGGTGGAGGAGGTGGTGGGTTCGGTGGTGGTGCTGGAGGTGGTGGTGGGTGAGAGGTGCTGTTAAAATTACCAAAAGAGTGTTTTTTTATGTTTTATGTTTTGTGTTAACCTCCTGTAAACCCATATCTGCTTTTGGTACCAGATAAATCTCAGCCGACATGTCGCCCGGGAAAGTTACAAATTTGTCGTTTAGCGCAAAATGGCGCCATAACGAAAATTTTGGAGGGCCTTTTTAGCAAATATAAAAACCTTTTCGGTGCGACATGTCGCCCTGAAAAGATTTTATTAAAAAATTATATAGTTTTATAAATATATTAAAAACTATAATTTTTATAAAAATCTTTTCCGGGCGACATGTCACCCAGGAAAGGTTTTATTAAATTTTTTTACAGTTTTTAATAATTAATACTTAAAAAATATATTTATAAAATTATGTTTTTTATAAATAAAATTTATATAAATAATAATTTAAAACAAAAATTATATATTTTATAAAATATATAATTATTTTTTTATAAAATAAATAATTATTATTTATAATTATTTTTATAAAAAAATAAATAAATAATAATATAAATAATTTATTATAATTTTTTTAAGTAAGCACTATCATACACGCGTATGCTCAACAACACAGATCGAACACGCATAAATTTTTTAAGTATGCGCGTATCTCACACACGCATGCCTCAACAACACTGATCGAACACCTAAAATTTTCATCGGCTTAATTCTTTCAATCAAAGGAAATCCTGCTCAGTTTTTGATCGTAAACTACTACATTCTGGTAAATATTTCATCCTTGTTAGTTTTATCATATCTTAAACCCCTATTTACATTAACAAACCGTTTTGTATTATGTTTGTAACTGGTATCGTTGTACATTAGATGTTCAACGGATAAGTACTACTTAATTGATTACATAATTGACTAGTTAAAATAGATAACACATACGAAATCAGTCGTAATCTCCGATGAATTATTTCCTTCTTGATCTTCCTCTTTGCAATGATTCTTTGCTATCGTTGTACATTAGATGTCCAACGGATGAGTCGATATGTTATCGTTGTACATTAGATGTTTAACGGATGAGTCGATATGTTATCGTTGTACATTAAATGTTTAACGGATGAGTCAATATGTTATCGTTGTACATTAGATGTTTAACGGATGAGTCGATATGTTTTCGTTGTACATTAGATGTCTGATCTGTCCCAAAACCACACACACAAACAAGTATGTGTAATTAGGAGGCGAACTCAATTATAGTATAGTAGTATACGTATTCCAAAAGTCTTAAAGAGAATTGTTTTAACTAAATCAATTTCTAAAACTCCCGGGTCGTTTGTCCTCGGCAAAGTGTGAATTAACATTCGGTAACGTTCGTGATCTCGCGTTTTGAATGGTTTATAAAGATTTTAGAATTGGTTTCTATAACTACTAATAAAAACGAATAAAACATGTAAAGCACGTAAACATATAAGGCAATTAAAAATTAAAAATTTAAATTTTATTATAATGAACATTCCCCGACGACATGTCCCCGGGGATACAAAAAAGGATAAAAAAAAGTTATAACATACTTTCGGCTAGGCTCGTCTCGGCTGACTCGGCTGCTACTGTTCACTACCCAAAAAAATCAACAAAGTTCAATCATAATACTCTATTAAAAATATAATTATCAACTTTTCTTAACCAAAATCAAAAATCTCCAAACCTTGAATACACGCTCGAAGATCCACCACACAAAAATCAAACTTGTCCACTTTAGAGGTTAGAAAAAGACAGATGAAGAATTATAATTTAGAGTGTTTAAGGAAAGAATTATGTTTAGAGGAAGAGGAGGGTTTAATTCGTGTGCTCGTGTGCTTGTGTGCGTGTGCTCGTGTGCTCGGTGTCGAGTGGTGGTGGTGGTGGTAAGTGCTCTCCACACAAATAATTTGAGCCCTTGATTTTGATGCCAAGTCTTTCATCCAATCATATGCGTTGGGATTGCCAACGTGGATCCCAATTCTGTCAAACCTGTCAGAACTCCCTCTAGAAGTAATAGCAAGCGTGGGATTGGGTGAGAGATTGGGTTTATTATTACCCTGTATGTGTGGGTGAAATGGAGGGAAAGGAGGTGAAAAAGATGTACAATACTTTAATTTTGACCGCATTGACTAGTTTGACCCGTTATATGTGTTAACTTGGACGGGGCTAAAAAGAGTTGGGCTTTATTTGTTTTGGGCCAAGGGATAATGTATTGGATTTGTCATTAAGATTTAATAAAAGGCTTTTTATTTTGTATAGATACCATGTTAATGGGCTGACCCGGCCCATTAAAATGGGTACGGGTTGGCCCATTAAGGATGTATACGCCTTCAGATTTGATTTCTTGCACTCATTCCATTCCCGTGCTTGGTTTTGTCCGGTTTTTGCTTTGATTTTTGTCCTTTTTGATAAATATCCGTACATGCAAGACACAAATTACAAAACAAATGTATATAATGCATTTTTGTCATGTTTTTGGTCATTTTTGGTCTTTATAGCTCGTTTAATAAGGTAAAAGGTATGTGTACAATAACACATACCAATGTCCAACAGATGAGTCAAGATGTTATCGTTGTACATTAGATGTCCAATGGATGAGTCGATATGTTATCATTGTACATTAGATGTTCAACGGATGAGTCATTGTACATTAGATGTTTAACGGATGAGTCGATATGTTATCGTTGTACATTAGATGTCCAACGGATGAGTTGATATGTTATCGTTCTACATTAGATGTTTAACGGATGAGTCGATATTATGTCCAACGGATGAGTCAATATGTTATCGTTGTACATTAGATGTCTAATGGATGAGTTGATATGTTATCGTTGTACATTAGATGTTTAACGGATGAGTCAATATGTTATCATTGTACATTAGATGTTTAACGGATTAGTCGATATGTTATCGTTGTACATTAGATGTCCAACGGATGAGTCGATATGTTATCGTTGTACATTAGATGTCCAACGGATGAGTCAATATGTTATCGTTATACATTAGATGTCCAACGGATGAGTCGATATGTTATCGTTGTACATTAGATGTCCAACGGATGAGTCAATATGTTATCATTATACATTAGATGTCCAACGGATGAGTCGATATGTTATCGTTGTACATTAGATGTCCAACAGATGAGTTAATATGTTATCATTATACATTAGATGTTTAACGGATGAGTCGATATGCTATCGTTGTACATTAGATGTCCAACGGACGAGTCGATATGTTATCGTTGTACATTAGATGTCCAACGGATGAGTCGAGATGTTATCGTTGTACATTAGATGTTTAACGAATAAGTCGATATGCTATCGTTGTACATTAGATGTTCAACGGATGAGTCATTGTACATTAGATGTTTAACGGATGAGTCGATATGTTATCGTTGTACATTAGATGTTTAACGGATGAGTCGATATGTTATCTTTGTACATTAGATGCCCAACGGATGAGTCGATATGTTATCGTTGTACATTAAATGTCCAACGGATGAGTCGATATGTTATCGTTGTACATTAGATGTCCAACGGATGAGTCGATATGTTATCGTTGTATATTAGATGTCCAACGGATGAGTCGATATGTTATCGTTGTACATTAGATGTCCAACGGATGAGTCGATATGTTATCGTTGTACATTAGATGTACAACGGATGAGTCAATATGTTATCGTTGTATATTAGATGTCCAACAGATGAGTTAATATGTTATCGTTGTACATTAGATGTCTAAAGGATGAGTCGATATGTTATCGTTGTACATTAGATGTCTAAAGGATGAGTCGATATGTTATCGTTGTACATTAGATATTTAACGGATGAGTCGATATGCTATCGTTGTATGTCCAACGGTTGAGTCGATATGTTATCGTTGTACATTAGATGTTTAACGGATGAGTCGATATGTTATCGTTGTACATTAGATGTTCAACGGATGAGTCGATATGTTATCGTTGTACATTAGATGTTTAACGGATGAGTCGATATGTTATCGTTGTACATTAGATGTTCAACGGATGAGTCGATATGTTATCGTTGTACATTAGATGTCCAACGGATGAGTCGATATGTTATCGTTGTACATTAGATGTTTAACGGATGAGTCGATATGTTATCGTTGTAATTACATGATTGACTAGTTAACATAGATAACACATACGAAATCAGTCGTAATATCCATATCAAAGGTAGCAAAACTACTTAGAACGAAAATGATTTTGTCAAAGAACAAAAATGAACAAACTCCCACACGCGATCTTGTTCCAAAATTTTGACCAATTCCTCCTGTAGCCCTATACTCCCGCCAAATACTCCCTCAAAAAAACTATTTTTTTACCATAAAAGCAGATATTATCCTCACAATCACCCACATATCACACACATTCTTACCATCACAACCACAAACATATCACACAGTTATTATGGTGAAGATGGTGCCATATGAAGCTTTTACGTGTCCTTGTGGAGTCGGAGATGTAGTTCTGCGAGAATCGTATAAACCTAAAACCCATGGTAAACTATACTATGCATGTCCACGATTAAAGGTGAACAATCACATTCTTTTTTGTGTAATATATAAATAATGTGGTTAGTTGTTAAAACTTATTATCTTTACTCTTTAACAGCCTCGCGAAAACACTTTCGGATGTAATTTTTTTATGGAAAGAGGAACGAGTCCGTCTACTGGTTGGTTCTCCTGGAGCTTCAACGACTCCAATTTATTCTCCAGGATCTTCATCGACTCCAATTTATTCTCCAAGATCTTCAACGACTCTAATTTATTCTCTAGGATCTTCATCACCTCCACGCTATTCTCCAGGAGCTTTAACACCTCATAGCTATTCTTCGGGAACTTCAAGAAATGCAGAGTGCTCAAACTGTAAGCACTTTCTTGATAAGATAACAATACTCAACGCAACGATGGATATGTATATGCATCCAGAACAACACACAGTTAATTCAGCCGCACTATTTCACGAAGTTTACAATAACATGGGAAAACTTGATTTAGAGTAGTTTGTCATTTGGAATGTAATTTGTATGCTCTAAGCATCGGTTTGTAAGTCTCGTATGATTATCATTCTAATATGTTTAAGTGTGTGTCTGTAAGTCGCTTTTGTTACTACAAATGGTTCGTATAATATTTAACTAATTGAATGTTTGTTTTTGTGTTACTTGACAAATATGCATCTTGAAAAAGTATACGGTATATCATGTTCAACTATAGAAGGGTAGTGCATATCGGACCGAAACGAACCTAGAAAACGTAGTGTTTTTTATATAGTTATTATTTATATAATTACAAGTAATAATTAATATATTATTTATATATTTTATAAATAATAAACAAATTAAAGTCAACGAAGCAACACACTATGCCGGGGGACATGTCGCCGGGGATAATGTTGATAGGTGAGCCCGCAAAGTATAAGCCCAAAAAAAGCTTATGAAACAAAAGCCCAAACTAAATTAAAAGCCCAATTACAGTTTCTCGGGCGACATGTCCCCCGGGAATCCTTTGGCCACATCACCAAAATTAACCAATACCCTTAACACAGTCAACGAAAGTCAATGACACTTTCTCGGGCGACGTGTCGCCCGGGAAACTTATGTCCACGTCACCTCCCAAGTAATTAACACTAATTGTTTACTTAAACCCCGTAAAGTTTTGGTAAATAGTATCCCGCGTGACATGTCGCCCGAGAAAGTTTAGCGAGAAAATTTGCCGCTCAGTTTTTCGTTGATTTTTTAGTCAATCTTTAACCAAAGTATCCCGGGCGACATGTCGCCCGGAAAAACATGTTCAAAACTTTGACTAAAAGGTCTATCAGTATTGGTGCCGCGTAGGATGCGTTTTTTCGTTTAGCGATGTTTCCTGGGCGACAATTGTCGCCCGAGAAACCATCGTCACATGTACGTTCTTTCTCCACCATCCTCGAAAGAGAGAAGTTGTTGTACTAGTCAAGTTTAGAAAGCGTCTGGGTTAAGATGACAACGATTGGAGGCATGTCTCGACATGACATATTATTACTCCGATAGAGATCACACAAAAATTTGAATACACAGCTTTGATTAGGTCAAATACGAGCGATTCGAGTTAGTGTTCGTGATCGAGTTTGTGACCATGCATGGTTTTGGGTTTACGTCAAATTTTTAAGATTTGGAACGTCATGTTGGGTTAAGATTCGTTTTCGGGTCATATATTTAGTTACATACAAGTTTGTAGTTCACGTTCGGGTTGAGCTTTGGTTGGTGATCGGGAGATGTTCGTGTTTGGAGTGCTTAGTCGACTGGGCTGAAGATGTCATGGTATCGTTCACTGGAGTTTGGTGGTTGAAGTCGAGTCTAACTTCTTGGAGGTACGTCTCAAGTCCGCTTTGTGCATTATATAAGCAATAGAATCATGAAGACATATTTTTAAATCGATAGTACTAGATGTATGGGATTAATGTAACATAGAAATTTAGTATATGATCTTAACTGAATGAAACTTGAACTCTAAGCATATACATCACTAATATTCAAATGGAAAGTTAAAACATGAAGAACAAGATTCACGTGAGTGTCATGCATTTGAAATGCATATTTACATTTTTGGTCCTTCATTTATAAAGCTATATACAAAGAAATATTATAAATCTTTAAAGTAACACTTTTAGATCATGTCCATTTTAAGCTTTTCAAAACTAGTACAAAATAATAGTTTAGTTTTTTTTGTGTTTAACGTAATTATGTTTATAAGATGTACGTCTCAAATGTTATGATAAATATAATCATTTAATAGTATATTTTAACCACAAATATCAGAGTATAACTAATACACTATTAACATCTAAGATATATTATATATTTAAAATGGGTGACCTAGCTTGTTGTCGTTCTTTTGTCCGAGCATATCATTTAGATTTTTTATAAGTATTTTTTACTTGTCTTACATCGCGTTTGGTGAGGTCTACATTCGAGGGTTACTTTTAAAGATACTTGTCGTGCTCATTCTTGTACCCCACTCTTTAATTGTTAAGGTGAGTTTACGGCCCCCTCTTTCTAAATGTTTTATACGTTTTTGGGGTGATTTGCATGAATGTTACTGATTATGAAATATTCGAGCGTACTTTGCAAATTATTTTATATGCGTGGATTATTGAACTACTTTTGACTATTTAAGCTATTTGGACATTTTTGAGCATTTTGGACTATATGGACATTTTAAACTATATTAGACTACATAAACTACTTTTGAACTTGATAAGTGCATTTGAGTATTCGCAAGATCCCTGTTGTACAGCTTTTTATTTTGGAGATTATTGCATACTAAGAACTAATTTTTTATATATGTTAATTGCCATATTGAGACTTTGTGTATTATCTTATGATATACGTATGATTTGTACATTGTTGGACTTCACATATTATTTTTATAATATGTAAGACTTGGTTAATATTAAACTTCACGTATTATATTTCTAATACGTGTGACTTTTATTAAAACGAGACTTTACGTGTTCTGTGTGAGTACGTAAGGTGCATGGATATAGTGTTAGGTGTGTGGGATCCTGTTCTTTCCCCTCACCTGTCTAAGTCCCCCTTTTGGGTCGCTGTTCAGATCCCAATTTATACGTACTTGTTGCGCTTCGCTGTTCTGGTGTGTAAATATAATGGATAGCGTTATTAGAGGTCGGCCAACCTCTCGGTTCCGCTGTTCAGGAATTTGCATAATATTTGTATATAGGGGCAATCGTTCATTTCTGCTTTGACACTATATTTATTGCGTGTGCATTTTACTGGAACATTTTACTTTAATATTAACCAAGTGGCTTTGAACATTTAGACTTTCTATTATTGGACATATCTGTATATTATGGAATTGTATGTGAATTTATATGATACAAGTCTTGTATGGGCGAGACTTGTATTAAGATAAATTTATATGACCTGGCCATGATGTCTTCTTTTATAAACTATATTTTGGGACTTTTTCTTTATCATGGAAGGGTAGGTGAATGTATATTTATTAAAAGTCTTGTATGGTCGGGACTTGCAATAGGATAGATTCACAGGACTCTTGCCATGATGACTTATTTATAAATGAGTTTTTATTATATTTTCATAAACCCGTGTACTCACCAACTATTTTCATAGTTGACCCATTTTCTCATGCATTTCAAGTGATCGTTAGTAAGTTTCTTTTAAAGGCATTTCATTGTGGAGTCTCACCGTGTCATCTCTTTAAAACATTTTGACGTCAAGACGAAGCTTTGTGAACTTAACACTTATGTTTTAAATGCCAATGTTCGGCGAAGACAATTATGGTATTATTGTACTGTTTCTTGTAAAATTAATTATGGTGTTATGCTATTACCATATGCTTGTGCCTTGAGCTGTCACACTCTGTATTTCCGATTTGGCGGGGTGTTACTATAACTAACTAATCCTAGAATAATCCCAGGACCTTCCACACAAATCCATATATTTTGTGAGTGTTGGGTTTGTATCAAACCAAAAGGGAGAAGAGATGGAAAATGAGCTAGTGATGATCTTTAGATGAAGAATTATAAAGTGTTATGCAAGCATACAATCCTATCTAGTGTCCCCATGAGGTAAGTAACCTTCTAATTTAGTTGAATTGGTAATTTATGAGTTAGGGCTTATGTACCTAATTTGGTAATTTTGGCAAAATGATGTTTTGAAGCCAGCTAATGAGGTTATAATGATTATGGGTTAAGTCTTTTTGATGGGTTATGACTAATTTAGTAAAATTGTAGATTTTCTTATTTGATCATGGAAATGATAATATACATGTTATAAAGAAGATGGGTATGACTAGAAACCCTTTATTTTATAAGTATATAAAGTGTTTATGATGTATAATGATTATGGTTAGGAATCAAGTAAGGAATGGAGATGATGTATTGATAACTTAGCTTGGACTCAAGGTAAGTAACTATGGTAATGATATGTATAATATAGAAGTTATCATATTGTGATTAAGAATGATGGTGTTAGGAAATGAAAGACTTGGCTTAGAAAGTGTGGTATGATTAGAGGATTGATTATTTGGATGATTGTGTGTTAGTCCTTTGGTTGTGGATTAACCAAGGTATGCGTTGGAATTACTATATGATTGATGTTATGTTAAAGCATGTTATAGTATTGTGTAGTTAAAGTTTGAATGGTAATTGATGACGTACCCTCCCCTCCGGCTCGAAGGCCTCCCCTTCGAGCTCGAAAGGGATATACTCCTAGTAATACCTAGAAACCTTCGAATAGTTTCTAGTGGCGTAAAATCATCGCCATAATGGTGCCTAATTATGTGAATTCGCCACTCGAAGGCCAACACCCTTTGCGGTGCCCCCTTTGATGGAACTGGGGTAGAGGTACCATCTGACTAGGTCAAAACCTACTTTCACTGCTAGATCTCCTGACAATACTCCACTAGCCAATCGTGCATCCACCTCGGCTAATCTTGACCCAATGATTAGTACAACCTTCGTAGAAGCCAACTATGAGGTTCTTGAATCCCTACTTATGGATCGTAGAAGACAAATCCGCAATAAAGACCTCTACACTAAGTTGGACCACTACAGTCAAGAATATGACGAGGAAAGAGAGATAGAGCCAAGACCGGTACATGTAAGGGAAACTACTCGTGTCCTCCGAATAGGGTCCCCGCGTGTTCAAAGACATAGGGGAAGGGTTGTAGAATTTAAAGATGCTCTAAACAGGCACAGGACCAGGGTTGAAAGGGAATTCGATGGCAGGAGGCCTTCGAGATGGAGAGCAGAAGATGGTGGAAGTCGTGGAGTAAACCTTCCTCCACTACACGTAGCCCACCTGGGAAGAAGTGAGAATGGACAACCTTTACAGTCAATCTTGACCTTTTGGTATGGAGGCAATCAACCTTCAACTAATTCAGGAGGGAATCTCCATCCTAACAGTATGTATCTCTCACACAACGCTCCACCTTTCATATCTAATAGCCTACAACCCCCATCTAATGGTCATGTGCCTAATTATGTTAATACTTACTCCCAACCTAATGCTAGCATGACCTAAGGATAGACTAATGTCTACCTTTTTCTTACACCAAGTGGTAATCCCTCCTTCGGAGGGCCCCTGCATAATACCCTCATAGAGATACACCTAACAGGCTCCCATGAGCAATTATGGTGTTACTCATAACGGGCCTATGTATCCTTTGAATGTACCCCCTAATAGACATCCCTTTTATAAACAACCCATCAATCCATTGCCAAATGCACCCTTATGCCCATACTATGGTCTTATAGGCCTGTTCGTAGACTATACGGGCTGTGTGACTCCCTTTGTTCGTTGGATTGAGGATTACCCTCTACCTGATGGATTAAAAATGCTTTCCCATGTGTGTTCCTATGATGGGAAAGGGGACCTTGACAACTACTTACACCTCTTTAAATGTGTCATTCGTATGCCAAAATGGGCAATGCCTATAGCCTTCCACATGTTTACCTATACTCTCAAAGACTCTGCTTGGATATGGTGGAATGGTCAAAAAGTAAGGAGTATTGTCAGTCACAAAAACCTAAAGGCAAAGTTTCGGTCACACTTTATCCAACAAAAAAAGTTCACAAAGACACATTTGGCGATACACAATATAAAGAAAAGGGACGGGGAGAGTACTAGAGCTTTCATCACTTAATACACAGACGATACTTTGCAAATTCTCGGGTTGCACAAAGATCAACGCATCTCTGGTTTCGTTCATGGGCTAAAGACAAGAAGCCTTGTAGAATTCCTGTCCACAGACCTTCCTATCACTTACAAGGGTCTGATGGAGAAGACTTACACTTGGATTGAAGCAAAGGAAGTCTCTACTAACGGAGCCCCAAACGATTACAAAGAGGGTTTCGACAGATTCAATAAAGGTTTTTCTTAGGACAAAAACAAAGGGAAGAAGAAAACCAAGACAAGTTCTCTCCATACAAGGGGCCTAACCATGGACTCATCCCTAACTTATCAATAAGCCCAAGGAAAATTCTAGCTACAGAGAAGGTGGCCAAAACTTTTAAACAGTCTCCTCGCATAGTTAGAAGCAGACGATCTGTTAGGTCGTAAGATAGTGAATCACACTTAGAATTCGATTAAGCTCATAGAGAATAAGAGAGAAAGGCAAGGTACAAGCCTTAATCCCTTCATTAGATAAATGGGTATTTATAGAGTGCTAGGTATCCTTCCCTTATTTGCTAACTTTGCTAACTATTCCTTATTCTTTGGTAAGTAAGCTATTTTTGACTTAAACTTACTTTACCTTATTACATGACTTACTGTTACATATAAAATATAGTCTAAACATTACTAAATTAAATAAACCACTAAAATATCATAATTGACACTTTTTTAATCCTAACAATCTCCCCCTAAGGGTCGATTATTCTGGGCGATCCCTTCTTGAACTGAGTGGTCTTCCATTCACGTACATTTCCCAACGTCTCATCTAATCATGATGCTTTAACCGGTCTTCAATGTATTCTTCATCGAATTGCAAGTATTCAGCATCTGCATCACTAGGACTTGGGTCAACATATCTATATTTTACATCCTTGTTATATTTCTTCAACATCTCCAAAATTCTCTTTAAAGTCGCATCACAAAACTTAGGAATCTCCTTAAGTATCGTTAGCCTCTTCTCATTCTTACTATTCTCATAGATCATACCAATTACCGGTATAAAAGTGATGGTAAACAGTTTCTTTCTTTCAATACCAGAGAATGTGATTGTT
Source organism: Tanacetum coccineum (assembly GCA_026074375.1). Classification (NCBI taxonomy): domain Eukaryota; kingdom Viridiplantae; phylum Streptophyta; class Magnoliopsida; order Asterales; family Asteraceae; genus Tanacetum; species Tanacetum coccineum. The sequence continues at coordinate 116,673 of BQNB010002142.1, forward strand.
GGAGCAGTGAGATTGACTTTTTGTTGATAACTCTCCATGCCTAGTTGTAAATCATGAACTCTTTCCTAGATCTCAGTGCTTATGATGAAGACGGAAAATGATCCAACAATCAAGTTTCTTTGTAATCTTTCACTTTGCCATTTACGCATAACAGATACAAATCTTCAATGTCATTCTTGTTGAGATGCTTGTAATCTGATTCTGTGATTGGATCCATTTTTTCATTAGCTCATCTCACCACAATCTTTGTTATAAACTTATGCTCATAACCCAATTCATATGAAGTTCTGATTACTTTAACGATCTTCGATTCTGAGTAAACTTCTTCATGTTTTTCTCTTTGCTATTTATGCCTTCTGATGTGATGTTGCTTTCCCATAGATTCTTCCAGTGTTTAACACTATATTGAGCATGTAAATTAAACCTTCTGATAAGTTTACTCACCCATCTTGAAGTTCATTCTTTGATATCATCTTCAGGAAATGGTACTACAAGATACTTATGTAATGATATATTATACTTATTTGGTCCTGAGTTACCATACTTCAAGTAGAATAAGTCTTGGTTCAGAAAATCATTGGTGGAGCCTTTGGATCTCTTTGGAAGTTGGAGCTGACTTCAGTAGGAACTTCATCATCATTTGGGAGAAAATCATCCACTTAAGCACCAAATTCATCCAATTGTTCTTGAGTACCTAAGCCTAAAGGATTTGGTTCTTGTTTCATAACTTGTTCTGATGAAGATTCGCCTACTGAGTATGTGCCATGTTTAGACGTCCTTTGTCTCTTCAGACTAGAATTTCTTCCATAAACTCATTTGTATCAACATTCTCAACTCCTTCTACAAGTTGCTCAATCTCTTGATCCACCATGTGCTCTTTAACTTTTTCCACATTCTACTAAGCTTCTAAGTCTTCAATACTTCGTTGTGTAGCAATACTAATCTGTGTTTCCTCATTCAAGCTATCAATATCAATCTTAGCAGCTCTAGGTATTGCGTTTTAGGATCTTGTCATCTTGGTACGCGAAACCTAATCACAGTTGGTTTGCGTTGAGCATTTGATTCTCCCTGAGTAGTATTACGGTTAGGTGTCCTAGGGGCTCTAGGTGTCCTATGTGTTCCCTGGGTAGACTCAATCTGTTGTGATTGAATCGTAGGAAATCTACCTGAAATACTACAACATACATCTTATAGTGAGCAGTAAGCTTCATTTCCTCCGTCAGCATCCAATCTGGAATCAACATTCCCTCTCCTTCTTTATTCTTCCCAGAGTGCAAGATTGATTTAACAAGATCATCATTTTCAACTCTTTGATAGTTGTCATGAACTCTTCTTGAAATTTTAGGATTCTCAGTCATGTAATGATCAATAATTATCTTTGTAAATCGTGGGTAAGGAATCAATGTCGTTGGATGCATAAGAGAGTAATGTAAACCATCCCAGAGTAGTTAAGCGTATTCCACATGCACATTGTTGATGAAACAATAGAGCTTTTATGCGGAATACATACAAGGGGGGGGGGGGTGAATACGTTTTAGTTTAAAAACTATAAATCTTTTGTACCAATTACCCGATCAAGTTTGACAGAATATGAGAAGTGTCAATAATAGGTTTACAATAACTAACACATATTCTAACAATATAATCACACCTATAATATTTGCTACAAAGAACTACATAACCATAACTAACAAAATATACACAAGCATTCACACAATCATGAGCATAATGCAAGTATAAAAGTAAAGCGATAAATGTAAAGATTTAAGTAAAGCAAAGGTAAAATAAAATTCAAACCGGACACGGCGATTTATAGTGGTTCGGTCATGAAGATCCTCTTCGCCCTACTCCACTCCTCGAGTATCCAACTCGAGAGTTACTTTACTAATCAACAAGCTCCCTTTTCGGCGGAGAAAACCTTATAAGCTTGCTTACATTATTTTCCGACACTAAGCTAGATGTTGAGTCCTTATTCAGGTATAACCAAACCCGTTATGTTTTGTGGCATAACATAACAAACCTTGTGTTTTAAGGCCTAAACACTAAGCTAGATCTCTTTTATTTAATGGTAAAAGGGTGATTGGATAAAAGCATGCACCAACTAGTTTCCCTCCAGCTTCTAAAGATTAATTCAAATTTAAATTCACTAGTTTCCCTCCATCTTCTAGAAGCTTTAATTGGGCCTTAATGGGCTGAACTCTATTGGGCCTTAATGGGCTAGCCCGTTTGCTTGGCCCGATCCAATTAGTGAAGCCCGTATGTGTGAGAGTCTTAGGATGTCGAGATCGAGTTGATAAATGTATACTTGTTGTGGATAAGGTTGGTCAGATATCCATGAGTTGCGGTAGATAGGGATGGTGATATATCCGTGAGTTAAAGTATACATCTACGAGTAACTTGTGAACTTTAAGTTATATTTTACAAGTTACATGTTTGTCGTCACTAAAACATAAAGAGAATGTATAGATTAAATATCGTAATATTTGTACTAAAAATTTGCATTATTTGAAATAATGGTTGATCACGACCTGTGGCTCGAGTGGTTAAGCATCTTGCGAAGATCTTGCAAAGTATCTGCCACGGTTGTGAGAGTCCTTTTGACACAAAGTGCGAGGGAAGATGTATTTATAGTTTGAATTCAAGATCATTCAAGAAAAATGGAAGCATCTGATTGAAATTAGGAGCAGCAACAAATCTTGTATTGTTGTTGTTGGTAGCTTATGGTAACTGGAATATACGTCTAAAGTCAACTACAGTTAATGTGAGCTCCTTGGTATCGAGAAAGAACTTGAACTTCTCCTTTGCATCATCCATCTTCAGAGTATGCTAGAATTGGTGAATGTAAATCAAAGCAACTGAAGCAGAAGATGCGATACAGAGTCTTAGGGGATGATTGTTTAGAATATCTGCAAGGATCTTGCTTTCATTCGGACACTGTGGATTAACAAGATCAAACTTCTTATTTGCATCCATTAGATTAAATCGCTTGTCTGGTGGACACATTTGATCTTGTGGGACATCTCGTTGTGGTTGTTGTGCCATGATGAATTCTGAATGAGTGACAAGAATGTGTTAGATCCAAAAAATTCATATTTAACATTTTTGTCTCTTTCCGCTATGTTTGTTTTATATGTTCTGGCAATTCTTTTTGAACATATTTTTGATCAGTTTCCTTCTCATGTGCTTATTTCTTTCTTCTACGAGCACATGCCATATTCTTTATTCGCATTATTCTTTCGATTTCACTTTTTGTGTGTTTTGGCAATTCTTTTTCAAACACACTTTTGATTTGCTTTTTCACGTATGGTTTTGTCTCTATTTGTGTTTAGAAATACTACCAAAAAATCTTAATGTAATGATACTATTTCAAGAATGAGGATAAACTCTGATTTTGAATGAGACGTTGTTTTGATAAATCCAAGAGTTATCATTCATATTCTTAAAACTTGTTTTGAAAGAGTACCATTTTGACACCATACAAAAAACTATATTTTACCAAAAATCACATGTTGAAGTTTTCAAAGGCCTTTTTTACATGAAGAATATGGCAATGGATCAAAAAATTCTCTTATACTACGACTGAATGGTCACTAAGTTAATACCATATTCTGAACTTCAGATAACGGTTAAAATCGGATGAAACTTATACCTTTAAGGTCAATAAGTATCTACCACAATCAACTGATTTAGATTACGGTCAAAACTAGATGTAACTTAGACCACTTAAACAATTGAATATAGAAGAGTTTGATTCATGCTATATTATAAATTAAATCATTTGAAGTGTTGATTTTGTCTTTTTGAAATCTTTTGAAAACTTTTTCTGCTTATGATTATTTAAAAAGTCACATGAGATACTGATGCTTTTCACAGACAATTGAGCACTGATCTTTATTCATCCAAACGTTCAGAAGCATAAGTAGTTATAGACACAAACAAACAACAAACATATAACACATTTCAATTCAACCAATTAAATCCAAATTGAGTCCATAAAGTCCAATACTTAGCCCAAATTATCCAACTCTCATTTTTGATATTTTACATTGAAATTTGACCGTTTGACTATCGAATTATGACTTTTGACCATTTGATTATCAAAATTTGACTTTTAGCCATGATTTTCAATGATCTTCTAAATCATGTGTTTCTCTTTATCGAAAATGTTCAAAATCAAAAATTTTGGTTAACATCAAAAATGGTTGTTGACATCAAAAATGATTTCTCACATCAAAAATGGTCCAAAAAGTGTTAAAAATGATTATTCACATGTTTTAAGCCTCAAGACAATCATCATACATCATTACAAACATCTATCTTAAACATCAAAAGTCAATCCTGGTTGATTTCAACTTCATCGAAAAGGGTGGTCTTATAAAAAATAGTCAAACATAACGAAAATGATCAATCACAGACCTAGGATGATTTTTACAACAATCAAATGCACTTATACATATCTACAATCACCTAAGACAATAAATCAACAATCATTTTGAATAAGCCCCAAATTTTGATAACCTTAATTCATCAAAAATGAATTTCAATGCGTCAAAAACCCAAACAAAACACAATAAAAAAGATGTATATAATGTTATTCTTACGTTTGATAAAAGGGTTTGGATGTAGTCGTTATGTAACAAAAACTAGAACTCAATGAAAATGCTTAAACCCTTTTTATCGAAAATAAGATGAACAAGATAAAGAAAATGAAAATAAATTCTTCTTTTATACCCTTCATATTTTGATGTTGACTTTTCACCGCCGAAAGTGTCACTTTCTATTTTTGACAGTTTTGGTCCTTGGACTTGTTATACCAAAATTTAGAGTTTAAAACTTTACACTTTTAGTCCCTCAATGTTTATGAATGTATCTTTAAAACAAAATTTCACAAACTTCCCCTCGGAGTGTGATTCCTTTACATGACTAGTCCTCTATTTTAGATTTTTGTCTTTTTCAAAGTCTGGCTAATCACAAAAAGTTATAACACCCCCTCGAATAAACACCCCTTTTAAGAATAAATCACTGATATTATTATCACATTTATTCAAGAGATCATTCTTTTATATTTCAGTTAAAGACTTGTGACTTTTGAAGATGATGTAAAACAATCTACGTGAATGAAATATTTACAAAACCCATGTTTTAGCAGTGACAACACATTTTTAACAAAATAACTCCCTCTTAGATCATGATCACGTGTATACATTCAAAGAGTTTTTGAGAAAAATCGAATCATGAATCTGATTGAAATGAGAATACATGTGATTGTTTAAGATTATGTTTTTGTAATTTTAAATTTTTTATTTTTCTATTTGATTTTATATTTTTGAAAAATTTAAAGACAATATTTTATTGTTTTTAAAAAATTTATTTACAAATTTTGATGTATGATCTTTTTCAAGAAGATAGTTTTGGCAGATTTCCCAACTATGTTAGAGTCATACATTGCATACAATTCGATGAACTAAGTACTCAAAGAGTTCATTTGGAAGAGCTTTAGTAAATAGATCAGTGAGTTGGTATTCTGTTCCGACAAAGTACAATTCAACCGTTCCCATCTCAATGTGTTCTTTTATAAAATGGCACCGGATGTTAATCTGCTTAGTACGCGAGTGCTGAACCGGATTGAAAGAGATGACGATAGCGCTCTTTGAATCACAATACATCGGTATTTTTTTGAATTTGTATCCGTAGTCTAAAACTTGTGTCTGCATCCTAATGACTTATGCACAGCAAGCAGACAATGATACAAACTCAGCTTTAGCAGTAGACATCGTAGTACAGTCTTGCTTTTTGGAACTTCGGCTCACCCGCTTTTCACCTAAGAATTGTAAGCCTCCTGACGTTCTTTTGCAATCATCATGACAACCTGCATGGTTTGCATTTGAATATACTATTAGTTTGAAACTGGAATCCTTCGGATACCATAGACCCATATTGTAAGTCTGTCTCAAGTACCAAAAGATCCGCTTGACCTCCTTGAGGTGTTTCACCGTAGGTCATGCCTGATAACAAGAACATACAAAGGTGGCAAAAGCAGTGTCTGTTCTACTGGCGGTGAGATACATAAGCCCTTCGATCATACTATGATATTTCGTCTGATCGGTAGGAGTGCCTTATAAATTAGCATCCGGTCTGGATGTAGCCATAGGTGTACTCATAGAGTCACATTCATCCATCTTATGTTTTTTTAAAAGCTCGATTCCATATTGTGACTGACTAATAAAGATGACACGTGGAGATTGATGAACTTGAAACCCAAGAAAGAACTTTACTTCACCCATCATTGACATCTCAAAGTTGTTTTACATAAGGTTTGCAAAACGTTCAGAAAAATCTGGGTTTGTAGAACCAAAAATGATGTCGTTGACATATACTTAAACAAGTAAAATGTCTCCCTCATGACGTCTCGTGAATAAAGTTGGGTCAATAATACCTTTAGTGAAGTGATGTTTAATTAGGAAGGAAAACAATTTATCGTACCATACTCTAGGAGCTTGCTTGAGACTGTACATAGCTTTCTTCAACTTTTAGACATGGTTTGGAAAGTCTGAGTCAACAAAGCCATCAAGTTGACTTACAGAAACTTTTTCTTTTAACGGCCCATAAAGAAATGTTGTTTTCACGTCCATTTGAAAGATGGTGAAGTTTTTTTGAGCATTGTAAGACACAAACATCTTGACTACTTCAAGTCGAGCAACAGGAGCGAATGATTCTTCAAAATCAATTCCCTCTTCCTGTTTGTAACCCTTAGCCACAAGACGAGATTTGTTCCTTATCATGGTGTTTTCTGGATCAGTTTTATTTTTTTAGAGCCATTTGACTGCGATTAAGTTTCTATCAGCAGGTCGTGGAACTAATTCCTACACATCTAGTCTCTGGAATTGATGCAACTCGTCTGGCATAGATTCTATCCAGGTTTTATTTGACATGGCTTCTTTAATGTTTTTAGGCTTGGTAGTACACATTGTCGAAGCATACATGCACATATCAGCATCTGTATGGAGCCTACTTCTTGTCATCACAGGCTTGGATGAGTCACCAATCACTTGTTCTAAAGGATAAGCTTTTGTCCAGATATGAGTTGAGGGTTAAATTTGGTTGAACTCATGCATATTCGTTGGATCTTCAACTATTGAAGATGAATCTACTTTTTCAAACGTTAAAGCATCATATGGAGTGAATAAAGTATTGTCATCAAAATCTTTAGAGTCTTCTTGAAGTGATTCAACAACATCATCAGACGATATTGAAGAAAATTGTTCTTCTAAAGAGGATACAAAGGGAGGAGCCTCGTGATCTTCAACGATGATTGAAGATGATGACGGTGTGTCGTCATTATTAGGAGTTGGTTGTGCAGCAGAATTGATGGACACCTCAAGAGATCTCTTCTCAAAGTATTACTCGTACATTAGACCTAACAAGTTATCAAATCTTCTTTTGACGATATATAAGTGTTTTATGCTGAAGAATCATCGTTATTGAAGTGGTTTGTCTCAGGTTCCAAACAGTTATGTTCAGAAGCCATAGTCGTAAGTTCATCAAAGTTGACGTGGATGGTTTCCATAATCTTTCTACATCTACGATTATAGATCAGAAACCCTTTAGATGACTCCGAATAGCCGATAAAGATTCCAATGTCTGCTTTAGGTTTCATTTTTCCAAGGTCTTCTTGATTATTAGTTGAATAACAGAGTGATCCAAACACATAAAAGTACTCTACGTTTGGTTTTCTTCCTCAAAGAAGTTCATACAAAGTCTTGTTGTAACTTGTATGAATAAATGAATGGTTTTGAGTGAAGTAAGCGGTGGAGATAGCTTTGGACAAAAGAAATTCTGGTGATTTTAAAAAAGAAAAGCATTGTTTAAGCTGACTCTACAAGAGTATGATTTTGTCTTTTAACCACACCATTTTGTTGAGGAGTTCTTGCAATTGAGAATTGTTGCATATAACCTAACTTTTTTTCATAATAAGCCTGAAGTGTTGCATTCTTGAACTCAGTTCCATTGTCAGTCCTAACTTTCTGAATTTGAACTTTAAAATTCAATTAAACTTGAGCAATGAAATTCTTGATCATCTCAGGAGCCTCACCTTTAGTTCAAAGAAAATATACCCATGTATAGCGAGAATAATCATCAACAATCACCAAAATATACTTCTTGCCATTGATACTTTCTACCCTCATTAGCCCGGATAAATTGATATGAATCATTTCCAATTTGGAATGAGTACATGGAACCAATTTAGGTGGAAGAGTAGCTTTCTTGCTCTTTCCTCGCTCGCATGCAGAACATATATGATATTTTTTGTATTTGAATTTCAAAAGTCCATAAACCAGGTCTTGTTTGGTGAGATGATTAATAGTACCAAAGTTTAGGTGTGAGAGTCTTCGGTGCCATAACCATGATTTTGTTGAAGTGGCTTTGGACACCAGGAAAAAATAGGAGAAGAAGCTGCCATATCTAAAATGGAGATCGTATACAAGTTTAAATCATGAGCACCTGTTAATAGATCATCTCCTTCCAGATTTCAAACATAGCATGTCTTGGATCGAAAAGCATCTTCCAAATCACCGTCACAAAATTGCCCAACACTAAAGAGGTTGTGTCCAAGACCTTCAACATAGTATACATAACAAATAGTGATATTTCCATGTGCATAATCACCATAGCTTTTGATTGCTACAAAGTGATCATTTCGAAAGCGGATTATGCCTATGAATTTCTCTATAAA
>BQNB010002143.1:0-22242 GCA_026074375.1 Tanacetum coccineum
ACATTTTATAAGCAGCACTTTTTTAAATGTGTTGCTTTTTATAAAATATTGAGCAATAAGCAACATTTTTAAGTAAAGTGTTGCATTTATGAATCTAATGCGACATTTATTATAGGGTGAATTTCATATATCCCCTTCAAAACACAACTAATTTCATATATACCCAACTAGACTAGTCAATATCATATATACCCAAAAACACATTTCATATTTCCCCAATTTTACTTATTCTTTTAAAGTCAACTTTTATTATGACTATTTTACCCTTCATGTGAATAACCAGTTTGTATATTTTTATTATTCATGCTGTGAGTTACTTTTTTTCGTTTCACCTATACAAAACACGCAAGAATATTCCATCTAGTTGAGGTTTCAAAAACACAAAAGTTAACTAGAATAAGGCACACGTTGTGCTTTTTCACCTTATGAAATGTTCCTATTTACTTCTTACCTAATGGCTAGAAACATAAAAAACCACTGATGCATAGTGATGCAAGTGGCTGACAACTACAAAAACATACTGATAGAGGGCGCATGCAACTGAATCACAGCAACAAAAATATGAATCACATCAACAAAAAACTGAATTACACCAACAAAATGTACTTTCCACTTGCAGCTATCATAATAGTCATTAACTCAGTTAGTGAAATAGAATTGGAACAAAAGAACTAAAAAAATCCAAAATCAAACCAAAAGAACTAAAAAGAAAATCCAACAGCGCCAAAAGTTACAAAAGGATGGTATGACCTTCTTTTTGTTAGCAGACGTGTTTGTTATGCCAAAGGTGGAAAGGACCGTGTTAGTGTGACTCTATTGATTAGGCCCAATGTGTCGTATATTTTATACATTGTATTGTACTCATTATACTTATCATTAACACAGTATTACATGGTATCAGGCCATTATCCACGCCGATCCAACCCTAAAAATTACAAAACAAACCCTAATCCCTCCACATATACGTTTAACAGTCGCCTTTACACCTTCATCACATCGATTTAACAGTCGATTATCAATCCATAATGACAAACAGCGAACACCCATCTCCACCCCCTACCCTCACATTGGTTGAAAAACTTTATGCGGTTCATAACATCAACAGTCTCATTCCTGAGAAGCTGGATCTCGCTGAATCAAACTACTCCACATGGAGTTATTTTTTCAAAGGCCATTGTAGCAACTTCGGTGTCCTAAAGCACATCGAAGAACCTGTCACCGAGGCCTCGACGTCGACTCCACCAATGGACGAATGGATCACGGTGTATTCCATCGTCAAATCTTGGATCTTTCTCACCCTCTCTTCGACCCTTCGAAAGAGGTTGATTAAAGCAAATCCTAAAACGGCTAAAGCCGCTTGGGATGCCATTGAAACCATTTTCCAAGACAACAAACGCACCCGCACCATCTCCTTAAAAGGAGAATTACGGGTCATTCAAATGGGAAACCAAACTGCTGATGAATACTTTTCAAAGATCGAGGCTATCCTCACCCTTCTTACTGATTTAGGTTTAGATATGTCTCATGACGATGTAGTCACATACGCCATCAACGGCTTAAGTGACAAATATGGGAGTCTCGCTCAAATCATAGCACACAAGGATCCTTTCCCTGACTTGGCTACTGTTCGATCGATGGTGGCAACAGAGGAGCTGAGGCTTCGTTCTCGGTCTTCTGTACTCCCTACTGGCACTACTTCAAGTGCTCCTCAAGTGCTATTGGCTGAAGCATCAAGTCGTAATCAAACGGGATGGAACAATAAGTGGAACGGGGACAACCGTACCATATCACGTGAGGTATGTGTGTCATTAATTTTGGACGTGGCTTTGTGTTGGGCGATGCTTGTCGTTTCCTTTCTATGACTCCTCTCTTTCTCAAGGTACTCTCTCGCAACAGTAATAATTTCTACAACTCATACACCACTCAGGGGAATTTTCTACATTATGCATGCTGGATTCTCAATCTTGGTGGGTGAATGTATCCAACACAGCAGCTTTACAACTACTTACAAGCCCAACAAACATGTTGGCCCCATTTTGGTTTTCAATGGCTTATCAGGCCAATCTCGGCCCACAGCTCCACAGGCTTCCAGTCTGGTCAACAAGTCCGACCCAAACAGCCTTCAGCCCACAACAGCAGGGCTCTTTTCGGGGTACTGTTACAAGGTTCGATCAGGCAAATGGTCAAGCAACGCTTTTTTGCCTCAAGAGTATAATGCATGACTCTTCGGGTTCCAAACAGATGCAAATTGATCATGGATTACTGGTGCGTTTCGTCTATCTTAACTTCTAAATCCACTAATTTATGTACTCTTTTTATTTCTTGCATGTATCCATCTGTTCGTGTTGGTGACCGGGAAATCCATTCCAGTCTACCAACACGGGCAACATAGCACTTTACCTACTCCTTTACAAACCTCTTACCTAAATTAATTGTATCATAACACCCAACATTGTTATAAAAAACTTAATTTTTGGTCAGACAGTTCGTTAGAGATAATAAATGTACCATTGAATTTGATGAGTTTGGTTTTTTCTGTTACGATTTACTGGGACTCGTCAATTTCTACTCGATGTGACAAACACGTGGTGATCTCTATCGGTACATCTTGTCATATCCTCAAGCTTTTTGGTCGGTCAGCAGACGTGGCACACATACGATTGGGTCATCCTGGAAGTGAGTGTAACTCATTTCGGTTCTAATAATCTGATTTCTTGTAATAAGACTAAGTCCACTGTGCTTTGTCATGCTTGTCAGCTTGGCAAGCACGTGCGACTTCCTTTTTCGCTTTCTGAAACAGTTGTTAAGTCTCCTTTTGACATTATTCACTCAAATTTGTGGACTTCTCCACTTTCAGGTTCAGCATTAAATTACTATGTTTTATTTTAGATCATTTTCGCATTACTTATGGGTGTATCCTCTTCGTAATAAGTCTGATGCATTGTCTAAATTCATTCATTTTCGTGCTTTTGTTAAAAATCAGTTTCAGTATGATATTAAATCCTTGCAATGTGATCATGGAGGTGAGTTTTGCAACACTGCGTACACCAATTATTTGCCACCAATGGTATTACCATTCGTTTCTCTTGTCCCAAAACATCTCAACAAAATGGCAAGTCAAACGCATGATAGTACAATTAACAACCTGTCCGCTTCCTTATTATTTTAAGCCACTTACCCGCCTACCTTTTGGGTTGAAGCCCTTCCATGGCCCGCACTTCTCTTAAACATTCTTCCATCCACTGCGATTTATTAACAAGAGATTCCACATTACCCGTCTTTTCTTTATAGCTACACCTAATTATGACGATCTTCGTGTTTGGTTGGTCTTTGCTACCCACATGTTTACACCAATTCATCAAAACTCGACCCGTTGCTGCCTACTTCCAGTTTTCTTGGGCTACCCATCAATCACCGTGGGTATGTGCTTGACTTAATACGGATAAACTCATTCTATCTCGTCAGTGACTTTTGATGAGACGATTTTTTCCGGATGGGTTATGACTTTTCCCGATCCTCACCACCATACAATTTCTTTGACACGATCTATTTAATACAAAAACATATGCTCCATAATATGCCCTACTGTTGGGGTTTCCCCAGTTGCCGCAACCCACAATTCTCCCTCACACAACCCACTTCACTTCCGTCCACTCTTACTAACCTGCCAACCAATCAAGCCCATAATCTACTCCACTTTGCAGCCACTCCTTTCCCGCCACCTACCAAACACAAAACCTATGACTATCTTCCACCCACAAACATAACCACCCACTCTCTCACGGTTCCCTCACCGCTACCCACTAACCCAAACCGCATCTCGCTTCGACTCACTCATAGTCATCGTTTACCGTGTTGGTACTAGTCGTCTCTCAACGATATACTTTATTCTGTGTTAACTTTTTCCCTTATTCCAAAGTCTACAACATGCTTTTCAAGACCGCCATTGGTATTGTGCTGATGCTTGATGAATATAATGCTTTAATTAAAAATAATACTTGGATTCTTGTGCCACGACCATCGGACGCGAACATTGTTCGTTCCTTATGGCTTTTTCGGCATAAATATAATGCCGATGGCACTCTTAATCGTTACAAGGCTCGCCTTGTGCGGTTATGGCAGCACTCAGCTTAAGGTATTGATGTTGATGAGGACTTTTAGCCCAGGTGTTAAAACCGGCCACCTATTCGTTACGGTACTTAGCATTTGTCTTTCTCGACATTGGGCCTGATTTATCAGACTTGATGTCAAGAATGCTTTTTTACGTGGTTCATTTATTCCAGAGGACTGTTTGACATGCAGCAGCCTCCTAGGTTTCGGATTAACATCATCATGATCCTATGTTTGTCTTTTCAGCGATCTCTATATGGATTATGCAAGCCCCTCAGGCTTGGTTTCAGAGATTTGCAGAATGCCTGCTCGAGTTGGTTTTATTCATTTGCAGATGTGACACGTCACTTTTTTATTTACAGGCGGGGGTACCGATACAACTTATTGCTTTTGTTTGTTGATGACATTTTATTGACTGCTTCTTCTAAGCTTTTCTTGTCAGAGTATATTTGCACTTTACATGCTGGAGTTCTCTTATGACTGATTTGGGTCCGCTGAATTATTTTTTGGGTATTCTGTGACTCGCAATACTTCGAGGATGTTTCTCTCTTAACAGAAGTATGCTTCTGAGCTACTTGAGCGTACTGGCATGCTCACTTGTAATCCTTGTCGTACTCCTGTTGACACGGAATTCTAAGCGTTTCTGCTGGATGGTGTTCCTACCTTATATCGCTGTTTGCTGGGGGCCCTTCAGTATTTGACTTTACACTCGGCATGATATATTTATGCTGTGCCAGCAGGGTTGTCTCTAATTGCATGATCCTCGAGGAGCCTCTTTCTCTGCTCTCAAGGGATCTTGCGGTATATTCGCGTGGGTTACATGCCCTAGGATTACAGCTATTTTCATTACAGACTATTTTTCGTCCACAAACATCTTCTTTGGTTGCTTATTTCTGATGCAGATTGGGGCTGGGTGCCCACTACACTGTTTGCTCCCGTCTACCTTCGCGTTTTTATGTTTTTCTTGGCAACAATCTTACTTGTGTGGTCTTTCAAAGAGGCAAGTTACCTTTCTCGCTCCAGTGTGGAAGCTGGGTTATCAGGGTGTTGCTAATGCCGTGCTGAAACTTGTTGGTTACGAAATCTTTTACGAGAGCTTCATACACCATTATTTACCGCTACACTTGTTTATTGTGACAATGTAAGTGCCATTTATCTCTCTTCTAATCCTATGCAACATCAACGCATGAAGCATATTGAGATTGATATTCACTTTGTTCATGACTTGGTTGCCGCTGGTCATATCCGAGTACTTATGTTTACGTTCTCGTTATCAGGATGCAGTAATCTTCACCAAAGGCTTACCTACGGTTTTGTTTGATGAGTTTCGCTCCAGCTTGAGTGTTCGTTCCTCTCCCGCTCAAACTGCGGGGGGATGTTAGCAGATGGCCCAAAGGCTTGTGCTCATGATTAGGCCCAATGTGTAGTATATATATACATTGTATTCGTACTCTCATTATTACTCTATTCGAATAAACCAGTTTACACTTTTAATTTATCCATCACTTGCCAATTTCATTGTTGCATGACCATCAACACTTCGTCCTCGATTTCTTACTTTGAAGAGCTTTGGCACTCTTTCCTCGTCCTCTATAAAAAAAACGACACATATCACACTGAATAACATTTGCAGATTTGTTATCGATCAAAACTTTAAAAACATCGAAGAGCTAATTTACCTTTTATTAGTTGAAGCTTGATATTGATCCAAATCTTGAGGTGCAGGATTCTTGCATCTTTTTTCATAATGTCTAAGTTTACCACATCGCGGACACTTGTGCTTTTTTTTGCTCTCATCATGTGCCTTAATTCTAACCTTCCTTGGTCATCCAACCGGGCATTTCATAGTAGGCGGGTATATTTTTTCCTCAGGTCTAAATCCGTGTGTCATCTTTTTATTCATTTCATATTATAGTTGCGGTTTTGCTTCAGTTCGGTGTCACTTTTCTCAACAAAATACCCGTCAACATATTTTTCCCAGTCATTATCCCTTATGAAAACAATGAAAGCCGCGGCATGAACACACGGAAGTCCTTTAACCTGGCAAACCCGACATGTGCATCTTCTCTCATCTAGTATAACATCCTACCGTTTTCCCTTGCACTTTACTACAGCTCGATTTTCGTTGCTCCTACAAATTTCATAATCACCTAAGTTCTGCATGAAAAAGAGAAAATGTTGCTGAATATGGATATATGTAACTAAAGTTTAAAAAATATAAGAATGATGGCTATCATACAATTTACTTGCCTTTGATATTTCGTTTAGATACTTTTTGGCAGTGGGAACTATATTGCCCATCCATTTTTCCACTATCCTTCTTTTATTACGAACAAGTACCATTAACCTTCTCGATTATGGCATACAGAAGATTAATCACCGGTTGATAACGCAATTCACCTATCCAAGTTTGAAAGATTCTGATATGTTATTAGTGATGTAATCACACTTAGATATAGTGCCAAACTTGGATACACTCCATATCTTCTTATGGTTATATTAGATCATTCTATTGCCTATCCTTTTAACAATCACGCAAGTCATTTTTATAATATTCATACTCTCATCATAGTAGGTAGTGCTGCAAACCCCACAACTTAAAGTTTAAGATGTCGCCACATATTTTTTTCTATAAGTTGCTATACAAGTGGCGTATGCATTCCCTGTGCTCGACATTAGGATAAACTTCTGAGATGGCTACTTGTAACTCCTTTTGCATGTCCGAAGATATAACAAGACTGTTTGGTGTACCAATTGCTTCTTTTAGTAAGTTAAGAAACCATGTCCATGATTTCGTATTCTCTGATTCTAGCACACCGTAGGCTACTGGAAAAATAGAATTGTTTCCGTCAATACCTGTAGCAGCAACTAGTACACCATTGAACTTCCCTTTCAAATGACAACCATAAAGAGAGATGTAAGGACGACAACCTAAAATAAACCCTCTCGAACAAGCTGCGAGTGAACTAAAAAAACGTTGGAAACATTTCTTGTTACCACTTATCTCAAAGTCAGTGTCAAACTACACTTCATGGTTCTTATTGCGTATTTCTTCTTTGAAAGCATTTATCATAATGAATGAGTCTTCCCACTTTCCATACATGTCTGTAAGCTTGTTCTTTGCCTCTAAAGACTCTTAGGTAGGGCACCTCAACATTGTAATATTTCATGAGCCATTTCTTAAGCTTTGTAACAGAAACATCTCATCCAGATTTCAACTTGGCCTTAATTACACAGCAATCCAACCTTGAGTGGCACTCTTTTTAACCTACTTTGTTTTTTTTGAACGAAAATATTTTTAATATAGCAGATGCTAGAAAAACTACAAAGAAATCAAGTTAGGGTTTTTCAACCAAGAATCCTAAGAAAATGAACTAGAACATCTACTACCACACCAAGTAAAAGAACGCGAGACAATGTCATCAAAAATCACCGAACGTCTTGGGCGAATCTTCAAAAATCAAACGATTCCGAAAAACCCAAATATGCCACCAAGCAACATAGAACACGCCCTCCAACATAAGCTTGAGCTGGCCGTAACCGTATGTAGAAAACAAGTATACCAATCGACAAAGGATGAAGCATCATTCCAAGAGTGATCTCCACCTACGTACACACCTTACGAGGAAATTCAACTTAGTCCAACTCGCAACGAAAGAAAACATTAGGGGAGTCTTTGTTCTCCGAACCACATAAAGGACATAACATAGAATTCAAGGGGACCCCTCTATCAGAAAGATTGCACCTGGTAGGAAGACGATCTAAACGGGCACGCCAGACAAAAACGTTCACCTTGATCGGAATGAATTTCACCCAACGAGTTTCAAAACCCACC
Source organism: Tanacetum coccineum (assembly GCA_026074375.1). Classification (NCBI taxonomy): domain Eukaryota; kingdom Viridiplantae; phylum Streptophyta; class Magnoliopsida; order Asterales; family Asteraceae; genus Tanacetum; species Tanacetum coccineum. Next base: position 7,946 of record BQNB010002143.1, read on the forward strand.
GAAGGAGCAGAGTTAATCGAGCAGACGAATGTCTTTGACAGGAGAAGACCGTCCGTTTAAATCACAGACCCATCGATTCTGGTAAGTAGGAGAAAGAAATCGATACAGTAAAAGACGGAGCTCTGCCATTGTTGCTGTTCTAACCCCTCCACGTATCGGCCGACGAAAAGAGCTGTCCAAAAGAGGCTCGCCCCTTTTCGAGCTATAGAAATTTTGCTTGTTATTCTGAGACGAAAACAGCCATTAGAGAACCTTGCACTTTAAAGTATCGCCCAAACAACCTAGTTGTCTAACCTGAAATCTAGTAGTATTGCCATACCAAAACACTCACTTGCAATGGGATAGAAAGTTGAAACCCTTCGAAGACAGCACTTTAACCTCCCTGAGAATAGAGACACCAAGGAGAAGGAAAGTTGACCGCATGAGATCAAGAGTAGGACCATAAATAGCCTTAATAACTGACGACCACAAAGAGCCATCTTGAGAAAGAAAGCGTCACACCCATTTAAGGATTAAAGCTCGGTTCAAAGCATACAGACTAGACAACGCCAAGGGACCACATGCTTCTTAGAAGCCTAAAACCTTTTTTCCCATAGCGTTCAAAGTGATTTTCTTCCGATGAATCAGCACATAAAAGAACTTGCTTGTGAATTGTCTCCAACATATGCAGAAAGCGTTTAGGAGCTTTGTAGTAGACATAGTGTATAAAGGTAGTAACACCTAGAAACCGGACTTCAAACAAGGTTGTCTACCCCAATCGAAAGAGTTTGCTCTTCCATTTAGATAGACGTTCATGAGCTTTTTGTAAGACATTATCCCAGGACAAAAATACGTGTCATGTGTTCGCCAACCGGCAAACCTAGATAATTAAACCAGAGTAAGATAACCTCACACCCAATATGTAGCACCTTGTTGAACAATGTCCGTATGAACACCAACTCCCAAAATTTGACTCTTATGCAAGTTAATCTTCAACCCCGAAGCAAGTTAAAAGCACTTAAGAATTTTGATCAGATTCAATAGATTTTGTTCAGACCATTCCCCGATAAAGAAAGCATCATCGGCGTAGAAGAGATGAGATATGGAGACCGAGTCTTGAATCTGGAGGCCCCTAAAAAAATATTCCGCAAACAGCTTTAGGACACTGAGTTATGGAATGATTCCATAATCAAAATAAATAAAAAAGGAGCTAGAGGGTCGCCTTGCTTGAGACCACAGAGAAGAGGAAATTCAGAAGTAGGACTTCCGTTGATCAAAATCGAAGCCATAGACGAACTAAGGATGCCTCGAATCCATTTACACCAATTGGATCCAAAACCGAAAGCCTGTAAGACATCAAGAAGATAGTCCCACCTAACCGAATCATATGCCTTAGCGAAATCAACTTTAAACATAAGAGCTTGCTTCTTTTTCCTATTACACTAAGCAAGTAACTCATTCATGACAAAAGGACCATCTAAAATCTGCCTATTCGCGATAAAGGCAGTTTGAGTGTGAGAAACAAGGTCCGAAATAACACCCGCCAACCGAGTAGCAAGAACTTTGGTAATTACTTTATACACGCTTCCAATCAAGCTTATGGGTCTAAAGTCATTAACATTTGGCTGTCTAAAAATTTAGCGAATCAAAGCTATGAACGACGCATTATTACCTTTCGAGAATTCCCTTATCAAAGGAAACATTCCTCAGCAATCACAAAATTCAGAACGACAAGCGGGGACAATATCTTTAAAGATTTCAAGGGTGAACCCGTCAGGGCCAGGGGATTTATTTGCTCCACAATTCCACACAGCTTTACGAATCTCATCCTTGGTAATATTGCTGTCTAGATCAGCCTTCTGTTCAGAAGATAAACGTTTTGGGAACCGAGTATTTATCTTGAACCGATATTCACTAGGTTGTTGAAACCTAGCAGCGAAATGTTCTTTAAAGGTGTCTTTGACAACCTTGGCTCAGTTTTGCCAATCACCATCAACAAAGACACCTCGGATGGACAACTGAGCCCGCTTCCTATTGACGAGACCGTGAAAAAACTTGGAATTTTCATCACCCTCGATCGCCCATTTAACCTTGGCTTTCTGAGTAAAATCCTTAGATTCCGATAACTTAATAGCATTCAGGTTACATGTTAACTCCATTCGTTTGAGAAGAATCTCGTCCGAAACAGTCCCACTATCCAAGGTCTTATCAATACTAATTCTTCCATAATATTATGCTTCAAAACAGTAAGGGATGTATGTTGGTCTTTGATCCAACCTCTGATGATAGCTTTCAAGGCTTGTAATTTTTTCTTAAATCTGATCAACTTATTAGAGTCTGAATGCGAGAAGGAATTCCAAGCTTGAGCAACCATATCATCAAAACCTTCTCTAGTGAGCCAAGAGTGGTATATCCGAAAAGGACAAGGGCCAAAATCTGAATGAATTTTCTTAAGAAGGATAGGACGGTGATCCGACAAATGCCGATCCAAACAAACTGATGTAAGAGAAGGGAAAGCCATGGTAATACCTTCCGACACTAGAAAACCGGTCTATTTGCTCTTTTAGTAGTCCGAGGATGTGACTATTGTTAAAGAGTTAACATTCCATCTTAATCTCCACAAGGACCAGACGAGGAAATAAAATTTTGAAAACTCTGGCAATAGACGGTTAATCAAGGTACACTTCTTTCATCTTCAGATACGTACCTAATTAAAGTTCCCAAACTATACCTCATTACAACGAGAAATCAGGCCTGAAATGTATTCCCACAGGGATCGCTTACTAACAGAAGGTTGAGGAACATAAACCACGACAATAAGAACCTTGGCATTGTTGGAAAGCCAAGTCCTGTACAAAGCTATAAAATTATCTGAACGAGTAGCAAAGTCTTTTTTAAAAATAGAAGCCTCCCAAATACATAAGATACCGCCAGAATTACCAATCGAATCACTAGCCACAAATTGGTAATTAGAGTTACCCCACAAGAACTTTCTATCCATGTGAGATATGCAATCGATCTTCGTCTCCTATAATGCAAGAAAATTAATTTTGTGTTTGTTATTTAACTCCTTAACCCACTCCTTCTTAGTCTTGTTCCCAAGACCTTGTATATTTAACGAGAGGATCTTCATTTAAAACCATCAGCAGCTCCTTGATTACCAATGATGTTTTCGATATCTTTCGAGCACCCTACCATATCATATCCCATAGATTGTCCAACCCGAATCATATCGTCCAAAACTGACAAGATAGAGCCGCCTTTATGCATCTTGTTTGCAATTCTGGTGGAAGAGATATCACAAGAGGATTCAGATACAAGTGTCTCCTGAGTATGTTTCATCACATTCGAGTGAACAGCCATGTTGGTTGCATTATCAGAAGTGAGATCATTACGGGTTTGATTGGAAACCTGTGGCGAAAAACCAGGTGGATGCGATAGTGAAGGTTCGGCGTCCTTATCATCAGAAGGTTTGTTAAGTAGGTCGTAAAGCTCGAATGGATCTTCTGAATGTTGCATTCTTGCCTCGTCAAATGTTGTTAGGAACATCAGGTGATTTATCACCAACGACAGGAACCCTATCATCATCACATTCATCAACCGTTCATCATCACTAAGGAGTTTGTCAGATGAAGGACTGATATTGCCAATCGAAGCAACATCGTCCGAAAGATTATCCATAGGTTTATAAATTTAGAACTGAGGAGTCCAAGCAAAAAGCTCCTTGGCACGGACCGTATAGAGTTTACCTTTGAATATGACCTTAAAACTCTCTAAGATATTATCGCCATATTGTTCTTAATGCATACTCTTTTTCCGCGCAAAAGAAGATATAGTACTCTCCTCATATGTCCATCGTTTCCCCCCAACTCTACCATATTTTCAAGTAACGTTTCACGTGATTCCATACATGTAGGGGATACCCCTTAATATCAACCCACCGCTGCGTTTCCTTACTGACAAAATCATGAGTCGCACTTTGCAGAACGTAAAACCAAGACTTCGCTCCTACATGTTGGAGTAATTTCTCGCGGGTCTCCAAGGTATTCAATTCAAGCAAAACCCACAGTCCACCAAGGTAAGACACACTCACCTCCGAAAACCCTTCCTGATGAGATATGAGTTGGAATGATAAGAATGGAACTTAGATCTTTAACCATACCCATAACGTGCCGAGATAAATCTCGTTCGATACCACAAGCATCATCAAGAACCAACGCAGGAGATTGGGAAGAGATATCATCTTGACTGAATTGGGGAGGAGGTTCTTTCACGACAGAAACAAAGGTCCCCTCTTTACTAAATCCCTTAGGGTTTGGATGCTTCTTAAAAACGTTAGATTTAGAAGGACGTTCGTAGCGAACCGCGTTCGCATGTATGTGGAACCGTCCCACCCAAAGGGTACAGAGATTACCAATAAGTCTGTCCATGTCTACAACCCTAATGAACCGAACAAAGGCAAAGCGTTTACCTGCTTTAGACATACGATTCGGAATGAACACATCAACGACGGTACCATAAACCCCACAGAGCTTCCATAAATCACTCGGACCGAAATCATCAGGAAAGTTAGTTATGAAAACCGATTTGGAGATACGACGAACCTGATCTTCTTTGGAATGAAGAAAAACCATATTGAAACACTACCAAAACAAAACAAAAATATAATTGAATTGATTTATGAAAGGGGTTTTTGAATTGAAGGGATATCCGATTACTAAATTGATTGATAAGATTGATTTGATTTAGGAAGAGGTTAATTGGGGTTGGAGATGACCAGATCCAGGGGGATGATCGCCAATTGTTGCTCCATATACAAGAATGAGATTATGATAATTTCTTAACCTACAATTTTGTTAGAAAAATAAATAACAGTACAATCATGTCAATATATGGAACTTTTGTTAAAGTAAATACTTACTTTAAATGTAACTCCATCTTGTAATATAGCGGCATGAATTCTCCATCTACACGTTAATTGTGCACACCTTGCTGTGAATCGAGTCGGTTCGCTTTTCTCTATGAAGTACTCAAATTCATTCATCAATGCATAATGGTTTAAAGCTCTTTTAAAAACAACCGCGTTTGAGAATCTTGAGTTTACTTCTATGGTTGGAATATTTTTGTTATCTGAAATAGTTTCACGTTCGTAATTCATTATCTCATCTTCGTTATCACTACCAATATAGCTATGATAACTTCCTTCACTTGGACAACCATCTGAATCGTCATCATTACCTTGTGGTTGATAAATATCTTCATTGTAAGCCCTGTATCTACATATCTCTTTATTTAGTTCAAGGATATATAATGCAACCAGATGTAAAAGATAGTAAGATATATGTACTCTTGGATTATGGTAGTCGGATAACACGTATGCGTTACGAATATGTGAGTCTATTGGGGGCACACGCGTTAAACACTTAAATTATGTTTTACTTCACGATATAATTATTTAAAATTGTTGTAATTATGGTAATGTTTAACTAAGTTAACATTATATTAAAACTAATGAACCGAAGGATTAATAATTGACCATAACCCGAACCTTCATGGGGGTTCCTTTTGTGTACTAGCACTTTAGCTTCTAGATGGGGTTTGAAATCAAATTTAGAAGATAAAGGATGAATATTGTATTGTAGATAAAGATTATGAAGGTTTAATGATGGATCACAAAAGATTTCTAATCGTCCACTGATATAAAATAAAATCCATCACCGTTATTTTATTACATACCAAAAAGAAATATATTGGTTTTCTATTCACTTGTCCACCGATTTGAAACATTAACCATAGAAGGTTTTTGTCTTTCTTCGTGTGCATGTTGCTGGTTTGAAACCAAGACATCAAGTCTTTGTTTTTTCTTGGTATTAATAGTATTTTACTTTTATATATATTCGAATGTAATACTACTTAGTGTTCGATAGGCATAAAAGCAAGAACAAGAACACTTGTTGTTTGGTTTTCGGTTCAAGTAATTAAGTATACAAACACTTGGTGTTTGGTACGTGAAGATTAGACTAGCAATCAACTCATAATCGATTGACGTGTTTGTGTGAGCAACCGTAGAGGCGGTAATTTACCCTACTCGTTTTCAAAGTTCAAGATCAAGAGGTATGTAAATATTTACTTTGTTAGTATTATTTACTTTATGTAAGGGTTATTTCTATGTGCCTTATCTAATTCCCATTCGCGGCGTGCCTAGTAGCTATTGGTTTACCATTGTATGTTAATTCCCATAACAAAGTTCTGTATTTATAAATTACTGGAAATGTACTAGCATTATTTTTCTACATTTTGTTGTTAATCGGATTTTTGACTTGCAATATATTATCTACATTTTGTTGTCTATGTTCCTCAGTGAGTTCCTTGGCTAACCGAAAGTAACCTTCGTATTTTAGCTTTAGTTTGTACTTGGGTGATACATTCCTGAAAGAATATAAACACTCAAACTTTAGATAAGTTGCATAATTAAGTCCCAAGTTTCTAACATTCCAGCTACTTTCTCTCAAATGAAAAGGGATTGAAGAATGTTCTCCCATCTTGGACTTAGGGAGTCTTGAACATCTATATCTACGCTATCTTCCATCTCTTAATATGTAGAGTTTGGTTCTACATTCGACCAAAAGAAACAATGATTAACTTCTATTTTCCAATTTCAACGTAGTAGTACACCAGTAATGCATCTTTTTTCCTTTTCTTGTCTATCCTAACATATATTTTCCATAACATGCTAATAAACCATAACATGTTGCTTATATTTACCCTAATATATATACTGATAAAGCATAACATATATTTTCCAATTTAACGTAGTACATGATTGCATGAATTAGAAAATTTTAATTGCATTTTTTTGACCTAAATATCATCATGGGGACCTACAATCAGATCACTGATATAAACATTCATAATATAATATTGTTGAAAATAAACAATTACCTTTTACCAAAAAGCGATTCATAGTGGCATAGAATTCACAATAAGATATCAATGGCTAGCTGTAGGGTTTCGTTGATAAAATTGGCGCCAGTAGTTTTATCTTTTAGGTGACTTTGGCGCTCAAAATACAAAAGGGTAAAATAGTCTAAAGTTATAATAGACGAGAATGGGTATTATGGAAATTTAAAGAATGAATTAGGTATATATGAAATTAAGGATATTTTTAGGGTGATATATGAAATTCTCCCTTAGTTGTATATGGACCAAAAGGGATGTATCTTGACGGTACGTAGCTCATTTTGTATGAGAAACTCATCAATCATTGATTGTATATTCAAGTCCTACTTAGAATATGTGAGATTTGTGATAACCGATGTCACATATAAAAAGTATAGTTATAGACTTATCTATACTACTTTACTAGGCGGTGTTTTTTGCCGTGCTAAGCACGGCCCTATACAATCGTATAATATCATACAATTAAATAATTAATGTATCATAGTTGATTAATGTTTAAATAAAATACATGTTGGATTTTAATAAACTTATTGGAACTAAGAAAAAGCTAGATGAAAAAGCTACTTTTAACTATGTTTTTGGTTTTTTAAGAAAAGATAAAATAAGCTAAATCCTGACCCTAATAAGCTATGAACACCTAACAATTAACCTAATAAACAAGTTAAAACAAAAATTAAGCAAAAATTAAAAGCTATAAGCTAAAAGGCAGAAATAAGCACTTATGCATAAACAGATTTCAAAAACAGTCCAAACAGCCACTTTGAGCTTATTTTTAAGCAAACAAATGGATCCTCATGCTTGTAAGACTTATACCACTTTAAAACTTATCCTATAAGCTACTTAAAATATCAATCAAAAAGCAATTTGAAATTCAATTAAGCCTAGAAAAAGTTGGATAAAAAAGCTGACTACTCTATATTTTTTTGGTTTTTCAAAGTTTTGATTAAAAGACAAAGGACAAATTTGCAGACTAAAATCATGACCGATTTTCTGTTGTTTGAAAATATGGATGCTTACCGAGATCAAGACATAGGAGAAGTAATTGTAGGAAAACCATTTTGTATAGAAATTCATGTCAAGGCAAAACGGTTTGATGGAATGATTACCATTTACAACGATAACAACGATGTGACTTATAAGATGGCGCGATCACATCCGAGGTTTAAGTACCTAACTAATGCACAATGTAACAAGATGTGACCATTGTAGAAGATAAGTGCACGTGACTAGCTAAGTGGAATTTCGCACCCGTATCAAAAGTTTAAAAGTTTCTACAAAAGAGACTTGAACTTGGGACCCGAATACATAAGGGATGCGAAGATTGAAGAATGGCTCACACGTACACACGTGTAAAAGATGTGATTGATTGCTTGATTATTATTGATAACAGTCAACCTATATATAGGATACAACAGAATATTCTAGACTATGGGCTTGGGCCAATGGGCCGATTACATTAAATATAATATGTACTCTAATACGCCCCCGCAGTTGGAGCGGGAGTTTTGCGGACGCTCAAACTGGATCTGAAATCAGCAAACAACGGGTATGGAAGACCTTTTGTAAAGATATATGCGTACTGAAATCGAGAAGGGACATGAAGAACTCGAACATGACCTGCTGCTACTTTGTCACGAACAAAATGAATGTCAATCTCTATATGTTTGGTGCGCTGATGTTGTACAGGGTTTGCAGACATGTATACAGCACTGACATTATCACAGTAGACCAAGGTCGCTGTGAAAAGTGGGGTATGAAGCTCACGAAGGAGGTTGCGAATCCAAGATGTCTCAGCTACAGCATTCGCAACCCCGCGGTATTCAGCCTCAGCACTAGAACGAGACAACGTGTCCTGACGTTTGGAGGACCACGTCAGGAGGTTGTCACCAAGAAAAACACAGTATCCAGAAGTAGATCGGCGCGTAGCCGGACAACCTGCCCAGTCAGCATCAGAGTATGCAATAAGCTGTGATGTAGTAGACCGAAATAGCTGTAATCCAAGATCAGTGGTTCCTCGAAGATAACGAAGAACACGTTTCATAGCATTAAGGTGTGGCTCTCGAGGATCATGCATGTAAAGACATAACTGTTGAACTGCATATGACAAATCAGGCCGGGTAAAAGTGAGGTACTGAAGTGATCCGGCAAGACTGCGATATAAAGTAGGATCAGTGACCGGTGATCCTTCAGGTCCAAGCTTCTTCTCGGTGTCAATTGGAGTCCTGCAAGGATTACAATTAAGCATCTGTGCTTGCTCAAGAATCTCGGTAGCATATTTTTTTGCGTTTGTGACAAGATATGCAGAGGTACCGTGACGCGTTGGCAGATATTACGAGTAGATTGTATTGAGTGGGCCAAAGTCTGTCATAGCAAACTCCGCATGTAGTAAAGAGATGATACGCTACAGGAGTGAAGTAGAAGAAGCTGTAAGAATGATATCATCCACATATAGTAGTAAGTAAGTTGTGTCTTGCCCTTTGTGAAAGATGAAAAGAGACGAGCAATTTTTGCTGTGATAGAAAACCCGGGCTCGAATTAAACATAGCTAGAACAATCGTTGATGATTTGAAACCAAGCTCGGGAGGCCTGCTTAAGGCATTAAAGCGCCTTTTTCAAAAGGTACAAACATAATCAGAATGAGATGAATCAGGTTAAATCCTGGGGGGTGTGCATGTAAACCTGTCTATGGTAAGATGACCATGAAGAAATGCATTCTTCACGTCTAACTGATGAATAGGCCATTGTCGAGAAACTGCAAGGCTAAGAACAATCCGTATGGTAGCAGGTTTGAAAACAGGGATAAATGTCTCATCGCAGTCGATGCCTTGTTGTTGACTACGACCATTTGCAACTAGTCGAGCTTTATACCGATTTAAGGACCCGTCCGCATTATATTTGTGTTTGTACAACCACATAGAGCGGACAATGTTAACATTTGGTGGGCGAGGAACAAGTACCCATGTGTTATTGTTAATGAGAGCTTTATATTCGTCACACATAGCTTGTTTCCAGTTAGGATCTCAAATGGCATAGAAAGGAGACTTGGGGATAGGGGAGGAGGTGGTAACATGTAAGTTGTATTTGGGGTTAGCTTTCACAATCCCGATTTTAGAGTGTGTAACCATAGGGTGTTGCGAGATGGGTGGTGGTGGTGGTGGTGTGGTTGGTGGTGTTGGTGTTGTTTGTGGTGATGGTGTTGATAGAGGAGTTAGAGGTGTTGATTGTGGAGTTGTTTGTGGGGTTGTTTGTGGGTTTGTTGTTTATGGTGGTGTCTGTTGAGGAAGATAGTTGGTGTGGGTAAGTAGGCGAATTTAAGAGCATGGGGGAGGTGTCGAGTTTTCATCTTAAAAATTGGTTATGAGGGGGGGTTTAGTTAGAGTCATGGAGCCGAAGGGAAAGACAGTTTCGTCAAATGTAACATGGACGAGATATGATGATATTGTTTGTTCAGGTCTAGGCACCGTATCAGATGTTAGTAAGCGTACCCGAATAAGTTTGTTGGTGTGGTGCGAAGGGGCAAGTCTTGGTTTGTGGTGGAAAGGTGTAAGGGTATAAAAGGGCATCCGAAGTTGCGAATGTGGTTTGTTAAGAGTTTGTTTGGTTTGTTAATATATATTTTGTGTAAGGGATTAATTGTGATGGAGGTGGAGGGGAGGACATTAAGTAAAGTAAGTGGCAGTGAGTAGTGCTATCTGACCCTATACTCGGGAGGAAAGACAGGCTTGAAAGAGGATTTCTTTCATGAGAAACGGGTACTATGTTATTAATAGTACGAATCACATGGAGCTAAGATTTACCTTTTTGTTCAGTTGTGCATTGGCATGGGAGAAACTAAATTGAATGCCATTAGGTGGGCACATATAATTCATGAAGGGAGGTTGTTGTCAATTCTCCACCATGATACATTTGAAAAACTTTGATTTTACGATTGAATGGGGTTTTATAAAGGCACAAAAAGAGTAGAAGTTTTGATCCTGCGCATCAGTTTTCTGTAAAGTGGGTTCAGACCCAATAAAAAAATGTGAATAGTGATCTAAGAAAAGAAAAATAGTATGTATATCCACTCATGCTAGTGAAAGAGATGTCCAAAGGTCTGAGTTGAATAATGTCAATGGGGGATGTAATAATCGAGGTAGTCGTTTTGAAGAGAAGTTTTGTTTTCGTTTTGCCTAACTGACAGGCACGACACAAGTGTTGAGTGTTTTTATTTGAATTATAGTACAGGCCACGTGACGACGTTTTGTTTTTTTGAATTACAGCGTCACCAGGGTGACCAAGACGTTGATGCCAAAGGGAATGGTTATTAGTAAGTAGGGCGAAGGCTGAGGCCTGGGAGGCAAGTGTAAAAAGGTAATAGACACACTGGTGGATGTCACAACGAAAGAAGGTTTAACGGGTATTGTATCTCGTATAAAAAACATATGGTTCAAAATCAATGGAAGCTTTATTATCGGGTGGTGATATTTACGTACGGGAACAAGGATTTTTAATGATATTGGGTGTGACAAGAACATTTCTAAGGTGGAGGGGACGATATGGATTAGGGATTTGTACATTACCAGAGTGGGTGACAAGTACAGATGATCCATTTCTGACAATAACTGAATAAAAATTACGATTAATAAAAGAGGTTTGAAGGTTACCAGTGTGAGATGAAAGGTGAGAAGTTGCTCCGGTATCCATATACCATTGTTGTTGGGATTCTTGAAAAAGGCCATTAAAAAAATTCGGAACTTTAGAACAGTAACGCGTCGGCCATGAAGCGTCGGTGGAACAGTGGTAGGGCTTATGAAGATGAACAGTATTTTATTTTTTATTTTTTGTTGAAAAGGTTAATGATGCAGAGAAAGAATAAGGAAGGAGGCGATTTGATTGAGAGGAATTAGGAGAAAATTGATTTGGCTCTAATTACCATGAAAGATGTGATTGATTGCTTGATTATTATTGATAACAGCCAACCTACATATAGGATACAACGGAATATTCTAGACTATGGGCTTGGGCCAATGGGCCGATTACATTAAATATAATATGTACTCTAATAACGTGAGCGTGCACGAGATGAAGTAAAGAGCTGAAGACAAGTCTAACTTAAAGACTTTGCTGTAAACAAAAGTGCTTGCCGAGAGACAACCCGAAATGTAATTTTAAATTTTTATCAAGTTTGTCTTCCCATACTGTCTATACGGCGTATCCAACCTCAATGGATACGGCGTATTGTCTTTCTGGATGTTATCCAGTCTTCATTTTTTAGTTTTTTAAACTTTATTGTCAGTTCGATCTATAAGGCGTATTCATTAAATGAATACAGCGTATTAGGCGACTGACCCGTACCTCATATACTTTTTACAGGTCTTAATATGGCGTATCCTGGTTTGCGAATACGGCGTATTGACTTCCTGTATAGTTTTAGGTTTTTTTTTCTAACCAACCGAATACATAGAGATAGAATTTGCAATTGTTTTCTTATGATTTATACAGGACCTTACTGAACGAAAAGATGAATTTGGTGGAATGCTTATTTCTAGAATTCTATGTGTGTTGTAGTCATGCTGGTATTCAAACACATTTACAACACACGTTCTTGCTCATAAACGCAACATGTAGGATCATACCGAGCAAATCACAAGGGAGTTTCTCGTTCTACTTCTTTAATTTCCTGTTTTTAATGTTATATTTATACAACAAGGTCGTTGTATATATCAAGTGGAGGGAGGAGAATTAGAACGCTTACCTGTTTATATTTTTACATCAATATGCCTAATTTATATCAAAATTTAAAAAAATTTAGCATATTTTTGTGAAATTTTTAGTTGCATGACCCCGCACACATAACCCTTGTTAGATATTGTGAGAATTTAGCCTTATTCATTTCTCAATGTTTACCCAAATTCTACAAAAATATGAGTGTGCCAGTGATGTTGTAAACTTTAGAACTTGGCTTGGTATATCTATTTGAGACCATAATAATAAGCACTATTTTCAATAGATGGAGTGACATTTTTAAACTGGTATATTTCTAGGATTACACCAAAAATCCTATACATGTTGTGATATTAACTAACTACACTGGTTAGTTAACCCCAGTATAAACCATTTTGTTTCCTCTCATTTTTAGAGTAAGATACCCCTAGAAAAACCTAATTCATTCCTTACACCAAATTTTGTTTCGTTACACCTTTACACCTTAGCCTACCCTATTAGATTAAGTCCTTAATCGGTTGCTAGTTGCTTTTATGTAAAGTATTGTATTTCCTGTGTCGTGTGTTTATTTTCTATCTCTGGTATGGTCGGGAAATTGCACAATGCAATTGGGAATGTAAAAGAAGTAGTTCGCTCGTGTATTTTTACTACTTTCATTGTTATAATCGAAAATAGAATCCAAATTTATCGTATTCATGAGATGGTGAAATTCTACACATTAGATTAGTTTTTCAATGTTTGGTTTTAAAAAAAATTAAAAAAAAACAGAAAAATACAAAAAAGGATTGAGAGAGAAAAAAGGTGAGATTTGTGAGGTAATCGGTTCGTCTAAGCTTAACCGGTATTATTATTTGAAGGATAGATTATTCGTTAGTACGCGTTATAAACCAACGATGTAAAGTTATGTTGTATATTATTTCTAGTTGGTCACAATTATAGACCAACTATGTATTTTCATGTATAAAGTGATAGATATCGCCACTAATGTTGTATAGTATGTATATTATGGATGATTGGGAGTTGACCGTTACGGGAACGCCAACTAAGGTTGTTTTTGTTGATCTATGATCAAGACATTTATGTTTATTATTTTGTGTCTTTTTCATGGGGATGGTCGGGAAAGTAACTAGCAACACTGTTTCTTATTTGTTTAGACTTAATCTATTTGTTTTGTTCTTTTTATTTAACAACAGTTATATGTTTCCTATACCTAATCCCTAACCTTCGGCATTACTCGAATGAGGATGTGAGCAATCACATGTGTCTATTCCATCGTTATGGATGTGTATGTGTGATTTTGTCCGCCTTGTTGGTGTATTACAGTTGGTAAAAGATTAGACGATCCATACCCTATATTGTTTTTCATCCTAACCTTTGGTTTTACTCGAATGGGGATTTGAGCAATCATGTATGTCTATTCCATAGTTATGGATGTGTATATATGATTTTGTCGGCCTTGTTGGTTTACTACTATTGGTGAAGATTACTAATCCTAATCTTTAGCTTATTCGAGTTAAGGATCGAGCAATCACATATGTCTCATCCATCGTTATGGATGTATATGTGTGGTTTTGTCACCTTTTCTGGAATATTGGTATCGATAGAGATTGGAAAGAATGATCAACCCTTAAACCTTAACCCAATTTACCTTTTTA
>BQNB010002143.1:23744-90117 GCA_026074375.1 Tanacetum coccineum
TGTTATCATCTCACCATGAACATATATTAAAGCCAAACAGAAACAAAGCGAATATTTGTTGAAAACAAAGATATCAACACAAAAACAAGACCAATTAACGCAACTTACATGATTTCTTTAAACGTCTTCGAAGAAAACAGGATGTACTGGCTGACAGGGTTAGATCAAGAAATAAAGGTGTTGTAGACGTTACATTTACTATTTAAATGTCGTGCATCAGTATGATGCATAGCTGTGTCTTCCGTTCACTATTTGAAAAAGGAACAAAGGAAAGTGGTGAGATGAAGAAAGAGAGAAAAACAAAGGAAAGAAGCTGTGAAAGTGGTGAATGAAATTTTTAGTTGGGCACTATTAGCAAAATAAGATCAAACTTGAAGGCAAACAATGGCTTACTATTCTCCTCCAGGTGTCATCTTCAGGGAGTGTTACAGTAATTTAAGGGTTTTATTTATAGTATAGGTAGATAAAGCATTTAGCCAATTTTTAAAATTAGAAATCTTAAAAAATTAAGTAAAAAAGATTACTAATTATAGAATCTGAAAAAAGTTATTACATTAATATAAATGTTTTAATGTAACTTTGTAACACTCCAACATTCATATCAATTTAAAATGTAACAACCCATTTAAATGTCTTTATAGCATTCAATATTGTAACAATCCATTAAAATATTTATTTGTAACAGCTCATTACACATCTTAATTAACATGTTTATTCGTAACAGCCCATGACACCGGATATAAAACCCTCCAAACAAATAAACAATTTCATATTATTTTCGTCTTTCTCTCTCAAAACCTAGATCCGCCGCCACCACTGCCAACTTGTGTTGATAAGACGCACGACTCCAGTGATGTTCAAGTGACTCCCAGTGAAATGTTTAGCTCTTCAGTGGGACTTGTTCTGCTCCACTCATGTTGATACAGTATCTTCAAACAGTGTGTAGTATTGTTATTCTTGTCACTTCTTGTATAATTGTCGAAAATATCTCATAGTTGGCGCGTTCATGTTGATACAAAATTTTGTAAGAATTGTATTTGTTGGCATGTTCGGTACGAATTATGTTTGGCCTTAAGTTTAGCAGTTAACTTCGCAATCCTGCAATTATTTGTATTTGAAGATGTTTTTCAAGTTTTCTATTAAATTTAAGGTAAACTCTATAATTACCTAATGTATTCACCAAACTAAATGAACTCGATATGATTTTTTATGCTTTCTGGTTATGTTGAAGAAAATGAGAAGAAAGGGTTTGTAAAGTGATGTGGGGGCCGGTGGAGTAATGGACTGTATGAGGAGAATGAGGTTTCGTTTTAAATTAGTCCTTACTTTATATTAAGTAAAGTTGGTATATCCAGTCTACAAAACAATGTTCTGGTTTTGTTAACAAAGGCACAACTAACATCACTTTGTACCTATGTTATATACACACAATCAATCCTTTATCTGCAAAAAAAAACAAAGCAATCAATCTATATTTTCGGTTTATGTCATTTAAAAGAGTTTGTAACTCCCTGTTCAAAAGGAGTTATGAGCATTAAACGGACATTAATACTCTCATAACCTACTTCATGAGATTCATAGAGGGTTACATTACCATAATCATGTCTTTAAGTTAATGTGAACCGTCAAGGTGGTTACAACATTAATGTTTAAAACCGCATATTAATAGTATGTAAAACTACTGCTTTATATTAAAAAAGGTTATATTGATGAATCATATATATATATATATATATATATATAATATAAAAAAAATAAAAATAAATATATATATATATATAATATATATAACAAATATAAATATATGTTAGGATCGAAATGAGAAATAACTAAAATAAGAATTAAGAAGAAATTCAACAACCACACATTTAAGATACACCTACAAAAACTCATGCATCTCCCCTTGATTTTCTCTCTTCTATTTAAAATGTGTGGCTAGAATTCCTTCTTATTCTTCTCATTTTTATTTTCTTCTCACCGGATCCCTACTATATATATATATATATATATATATATATATATATATATATATATATATATATATATATATATATATATATATATATATAAACATATATAAATATATATATATATATATATATATATAATATAAATTTTTATACAAAATATAAAGAATATATATATATATAAATACATACATACATCACTATACACATACATACATACATATATACACTTACATACATACAATATATATCTACATAGTCATACATACCTATATGTATATAACATACATACATGACATATATAAACATAATATATATTATAGTATATATATATTATAAATATATATATATAATATATATATATATATATATATATAAAATATATAATATATTATATTACTATATATATATATATATACATGATTGAAATTAATAATCCATTTCAAAATTTTAATCTAAAAATTTATAACTTAATAGGTTCTAACATTATGGCTTACATCATTTGATAAGTCAAATTTTCATCCATCGTTAAGGTAAAAATATAGTTTTTTGTAAACAATTCTGTTCTTAAATATTTTAGTCGATTATTATATTGTTAACGAGTTATCTTTTTCAATGTCTATTACATGTCATTTGTATTGACATTTATTTTTAATTTATGTCTTTAACTACTTATGCTACTCTCTTTAATTTGAACCTTATGTTATTTGGATGTGAAATAGTTGCATCAATATGATTAATAGTTATTTTAATTAAAATTTGTCATTATTTTATAAAGTTATGTTAGAAAAAACATATAAATGAACAACGTTTGCTTGCCACTATATTTAGTTACCGGGTACCCGCCGTCGCATTGCGCGGGTACCCGACTAGTATATGAAAACCATATAAATAAATAAGTTTGATTTTAAAATAATAGTGTATTAGCTTGTCTCCTCTAAGCTTTTAGATGTCTAGTAGCCCCCCTTTATACCTTTGCTTTGCCCTTAATTTTTTTATTCCTTTTGCGTTACCTTGCTTTGAACTTCGTTGTTCATTTAGGTTTTTTTAGTTGTAATGTTTTTACGCAATTATAGCGCTATGGCCGAGGAGGGGGCGATGATTGCGATTTGAGGCTGGATGGGGGGGGTTTAGGCATATGGTTGGGGGTTAATGTACCTAGTATTATCTTATGATCATATACTATATGTTATATATGCACGCTTATACTATCATGTTAATATTCTAATTATCTATACATTAGGGATATTATCGCCTATAGAGCAATGGCTTTACTGAGACAGTAGGGCGGTGCAGGGATGGGTGGTTTTTTATACTTTAACCCCCTTGCCTCTCTTGCGCTTTCGCTTTGCCTAGTGTCCTTTTGTATGTGTTCTCCTATTGATTATGCGTTTTTGTTTGTTTGTCTTTTTTCTCTTAGGTTTTTATAATGGTTTTGGTTTGTTGATTGCTTGATTTTCATTTTTACGCTCATTTTTCTTGTACTTCTTTTAATTGCGCTCTATTTTCCTAGTATAACACTTTAACTATATCTATTAGACATCTATAAGTTACAATAATATTCTTTTTAAGAAGAATGTCTCTTCTGACTTTTACATAAAGAATGACATTAAAGAAAAAACAATTGCATTATGTAGGGTGTCATTACCCTTTTTTTTGAAGAAACTCACAAATACATACATCAATAACTACATAAAAAAGTTGTAACAAATTATGACTGAATGTAATGGTAAGGTCGACCTTTGGTCGGTCGTCCCATGTAGAAGCAACTAAGGTCGGTCGTCCTATTACCTCGACCGAACTAGACTAGTCCCCCCAACCTTTGCAATTGTTTGGGTCGTGTAAAAGACCGAGTAAATGAAGCCGTTTCCTATAAAAAAAAATAAATGTATCCAATATTTCTAAAGATAAACACAACATCTCTTTCCTAATTTCACACACATATACACTTTTAATCAAAACACACACTAACAAACAATAAGTCTCAATTAACTTCCGAGTGTTTATTTTTTCGATGATACGATATTATCTTACGGACGGGAATATCCAAATGGGTTTGTGCTATGAAGTCTATTTCGCCGGCGGCCAAGGGTCAAATGATGTGAAGCGAATAAGATATAAGCAAGCGCATGAAGCAGCAAGAAAAGACGTGGAACGAGCGTTTGGCGTGCTAAAGAAAAAATGAGCTATCGTAAGAACTCCTGCACGATCTAGGTGTCTTATAAGGATTACGCATTTGATGTACACTTGCATCATATTACATAATATGATTCGCAAAAAAAGGGTAGGCAATCTCTCCCGACTTTTATCAGGAGGAACAACATCGTGAAGATGATCCCGTAAGATCGGCACAAGATAGGCTACGAGTTATCAGAGAAATACACGACGAAGAAACTCATCTTAATCTTAAAGCCGATCTAGTGGAACACATTTGGCATCGAACAAATGCAAACTAATTTAGTGTAATTTTTTATCTTTCGTAATTTTTTTTTCGTCTTTTCTTCCGTGTATTTTTATTTCCGTATTTTAGTTTGTAATGTTTAATTATTAATGTAACGTTTTAAAAAAAAAATTGTTCGGTCGCCATGCGTCACCACGACGGGAGTTTTGGTCACTGTGTGGTCTAGGAGAGAGAAAGTTGAGTTGGCGTTGACGTGACGGTGTCCTCTGCGGTCACCACTACGTTTAGCCTAACACAACCTCAATTATATTAGCTTCAAGATTGAAAAAATGAGTTAATATAAACAAAAGGGGATAATAACGATTTAGCAACTGATTGTGGGCCGGTTCAGCCGGATATCAACCTTTTGCCACCTAATAACGACTTACAAAGTCTTATTGAATGCATCCATCGTATTTTATCATATAAAGGTTTGTTTATCAGATAACAAAATTACTTGTTCTCACCTGTGATTGTCATATCTTTTCCTTTCTTTACTACAAATAAAATATAAAAATATGATTCATATTAGTGAAAGAAAAAAATCCTTAGCTTGAGCTACCTTCTCGTTAATCTTCCCTTTATGATCCACTTTATTTTTTATATAATTAGAATGTACATGTGTACCAATATTTTCTATATTAAGTATACTATGTTGATCTTTGATACACAATAATGGGACATGTTTATGACTTTTTTTGTCAAAGATATGTCAATTTGAACATACACCAAAAGGAAGTGTATTAGACTAGGAAGAATAAGGACTAGTTTTGTCATAAGTTAATAGTATAGGGACTAGTTTTGTAACTATTTATATTTCTGTTATAACTAGCCGTTAGGTAGTTATTTTCTTTTTCACTATATATATAAACAAGTTAATCACTTGTCATTTGTAACAATTCATTTCCTAATCAATAACAAATCACTTTCGCTCATATGGTATCACAGCACAGTCTCTTTTATCCAAAACCCTAATTGCTTGATTAAGATTAGGATCTTGATTCATATCAACATAATGTTGATTGAATCAAAGTGAATATTGTTGTGTTACCTACTGTTCTACATCGATTATTGATCAGTTCTTGATCAAATCGGTTATTTTTGGCAGTTATTCTGTTATTTTTGTTATTTTTCAAGCTTTTGCTGATGTCATCAATGGTGATTGGGATGCATACGGTTTCATGCCGAGAGTTGATGCCTCGCTCGGGGGTCATTGCTATAAAACACACCTAATCAGAATCAATTGAATACGAACATCAATGATCCCTTGTATATTGCTAGTTCTGATCATTGGTATGTGCTTAAATACACATACCTTTTACCTATTAAAACGAGCTAAAAAGACCAATAATGACCGAAAACAGATAAAAAATGCCTTGTATATGTGTATTTTGTGATTTGTGTCTTGCAGGTACGGATATTATCTAAAATGGACAAAAACGAAGCAAAACATGCAAACTCGAGCACGGGAATGGAATGAGCGCTAAAAATCGAAGCCAAAGGCGTATACATTTTTAATGGGCCAACCCGTACCCATTTTAATGGGCCGGGTCAGCCCATTAAGGGTTATACTTATTAACCATAAGCCTTAACCCATTTATTATAAATCCTAAACCCATTTCATATCTATGTCTAGCCAAATTAAGCCCAAGCCCAATAACCTGACCCATGTCACCCTTTTATAAAAACAGGTCAACCCGAGTCAATATTACTGTGCTTCTTTCCCTTTTCCCTCCCTTTTCATTTTTACAAGGCAAGCAATGATCAGGGTAAAATCAACCAAGTACTCGTCCAAAGGCTTCTATAAGTACAATCCCTTGACATGTTTGGGAGCCAGGCTGACAGTCCCACATCATTTGATTGGATGATGGGACGTGTACATAATCCAACGGTCAAGATGATATGATTTGGAGACGGTTATTGATGGAGGGCCTAAAGGCTAGAAGGTTCCTCTCACTCCTATAAAAGGAGGCCTCCACACACAGAATGAGATATGTAGGATTTTAGCTTAAGCTTGTAGTATTTAGTAGCTTTTCAAGTAGCTTATAGGTTTAAATTCATGTAATTTACTTTTCCAAGTATTGTAACCTTTTGAATATTAATAAAATTTTGTTTGATTTAAATTCGAGTTTAATTCAAGTTTTTCTTATGCAATTATGGTTTAAAATTGTTCAAGTTAATCCAATAAGCTTTCATAAGCTCCTCATTACTACAAAAGCTTGCTTATACTCAGTTAAGCCTTTAAAAGCTTAACTGAGCTTAGATTTTCACTTAAATCCTCCCCTAAATTACCTCAGCTTTTGATATGGATGATAAGCCAATTATGGAAGGGCTTATAGACCTCACCAGCTTGTTTCTAACAAGCTGGAGCTTGTAGATCTAAGCTTGTATAAGCTAAATTGATCCCTGTTTAGCTGGGATCAAGGTACTTCTCCTTTTCTCTTCTTTATTGCTTATTTATACATTAGCTTATTTTCTGCTTAATAATTGTTTAATTGTGCTTATTTTTGATGAATCTCTCTTATAATTGCTTAATATCATTAGTTTAGAACCTTAGATAATATGTTTTTAAGTTTCAAATTGTTTTCATATCAAACTGTTAAAAAATCAAAAAAGATTAGCTTATTAATGTTTAGCTTATAGATCTGCTTATCATTGCTGGTTATCTGTTAGATTATGCTTATTTGTCATTTATTTGCTTAGTTCAACACCTGTTTTAGCTTATTTCACTCTTTTATAGTATAAAAATGCAAAACCAAAAATTAAGGAGGTGTTTGGCTCAAGCAGCACTAACTCTTGTTAGTGCCGCTTAAGCCATTTTGGCTTTTGAATCAGCTTTAATAAGCTAAAGCTTGGTCTATTAATTAGTTTCCTTAAGTTTTTAAAGTCTTAATATCTAGTTTAAGGTTTATTATAACCAAGGTTTGAATCTGTGGCAACTTTGTGAAATATTAAGCTTGATTGACTTAGATCTTGATTAGTAGCTTTTAGGTGTTGTTTTTATGCTTGTTTTCAGTCATAATGCAGTAGAAATGAGTTAGAATGAGTGTGCAATTGTCTTGTAGGTCTAAGTCATAATCTGTCATAGTTTTCAAGTAGATTTTCAAAGTTTTAAAAAGTCAGTTTTATCAGCAAATTTAGATTAGAATAACTTTGTTTTAAGGTCCGATTTTGAGAATATAAGCTCTTTGCACATCAAGCTTGATCTGTTTTTAGCTTTTGAGTCTTTGAATTAGCTTTTACTAGCTTAATTTTAGGGCTGCATCTAGCCACTTTTTAAACTTTAAAAATCCAAAAAAATAGTTTAGTTAAACTGTCCTATTTCAATCCTTTTTCCTAGCTTATTTCTAATCTAATTTTCTTAAATCTTGTTTTTATGAGTTATTTAGAAGCTTAACTTAATCTGTTTTTGGTCTACAACTTATTTCAAGTGCTTATTCAGCCTTAATTTGAGCTCAAAGTTAGTTGGTTTTCTTTTTAAACTACTTGTTTTGGTCAGTATATGCTTTCAGCATTTTAGAGCTTTTAAGCTCATTTTGTTGGTCTAAATCTTTTCACATTTGCTTATTAGGTCCAATAAGTTTGTTGTTTTCACCTTATTTGCTTTATACTAGCTTATTGAGTCTTTAAAAAAATATATATAAACAGATTTGCTTTTAGTTCATTTTAAGTATTTAGTCATTCTGTCAGCTTTTAAGTTAGCTTATTCTATCTTATTAGTGAGTTTTAGAAAAAGTGCCTTTAATTAAAATAGCTTATTTCAATTAGTTCTTTCTAAGTTTCAAAAAGAAAATAAAAAAAGACACTGTAGCAAAAAGGTAAGGTCCAGGACTCGAACCTGTGACCTCACCCTTAGCACACACATACCTTACCGCCATGCCCTTGGGACTTTTTCAAACATATATTGCAACATTTAATACTTATAGTTATTTTCTAGTTTAGCTTATACGTGCTTAATTGCTTATTAACTGCTTATTCTTTAAGCCACTTTTCTAGTTTTCATTTTTAATAGATTCTAATCAGTCTTAAGTATTTTTCATCATTTTTCTAGATTTGTATAAATTAGTTTAGTATTTTTAATTAGTTTTTTAGGTTAAATTAGTTTTTAATTCATAATAAATAAAATAAAAATAAAAATAATATAATTCTTTTTCTGAAAATTATTTTTAGCCATTTAAAACTTTTAGAAATTAAATTTGCATTTTTAGGATTAAAATTTGATAGCTTAGGTTTTAAGTCGCGTTTTAGAATTCCCATTAACGTTTTTAGCTATAATCCTTAATTGCCTTAATTGTTTACTTGCTTTTTCTTGCTTCCTTTTGCGTTTTTAGAATTAGAAATCAAAAACAAATATACTTGATATTCAAGCATCAAACAAAATACTTCTGTGAATTTCAAATTCACTTCTCGTCTGGATACGACACTCGGGATATATACTATTGTTTGTTCTCAAGCAATTTTATATTAAACGGGAAACTCTCTATACTATAATTAATTTGAGATATTTAGGATATATATTTTATTATATATAGACTATTTAGATCGAATCAATCATCCAAGCATGATCTTAACTAATACTCCTTTCAATGGCAGTAATTTTCATGGATGGAGTAGAAACATTAAGATGGCTTTGGGGGCAAAATTGAAGTTAGGATTCATTGATGGATCTTGTGTTAAGCCAGCAAGTGATCATGATGATCTGCAAAGATGGATAGGGTGTGATTACATGGTAACATGTTGGATCTTAAACTCAATGGTTACTGAATTGTTAGATGTTTTTCTGTATGCACAGTCTGCTTGTGAGTTATGGAAAGAAATTAGGGAGAGATATGGTCAGAGTAATGGTCAATTGGTTTATCAGTTAGAAGGAGAATTAAGCAAGATTTCTCAAAGTAATCTCTTAGTTGCTTCTTATTTTAATAAGCTAAAGAAATGTTGGGATGAGTTGCACAATATTAATGGAATGCCTACTTGTAATTGTGGGAAAATGAGGGAATACACATGTTCTGTTCTTGAGAAGTTTGCTTTAAGAGCTAGTAATTCTAAACTCACTTAATTTATGATGAAGTTAAATGATGAGTATGAATCAGTTAGGAGTCAGATTCTTGCTATGGATCCTCTTCCAACTGTTAACAAAGCTTATTGTATTGTTCAACAAATTGAGAAGCAGAAACAAGTGACTAATCATGTTTTTGAACCAGCTGCATTCTTTGCTAACATGAATAATAAGAATGATAGTAATGGAATAAGGGAGAATAACAAGGGAAACAGAAATGAGATCAAATGAGAAACCAAGAATGAGATTTCTTTCAAGAAAGTGTGTACTAATTATGGTCAAGAGGGTCATCTGTTTGAGCAATGTTTTGAGAGGTTAGGGTATCCTGATTGGTACAAAGGGAAGAAAGCTAAAAAGAACAACAGGTTGGTTAAACATGTTAACTCAGGTTTTGATGAGCACTTCAGTAGAGAAACTCCTTTTGACATGGGGTATGAGAATGAGGTTAGTTTGGGTCAAAATGGGCATGTGGATCAAAAATTGGTGGCTGCTGTTTGTCAGGAGATGATGAAAATGTTTAGAGGAAAAGCTATTTCAGAGGATAAAGAAGGTACAAGTTCATCACATGCAGGTATTCTGTCTTGTTTCACTGCATCTTTTGCCCTGTTTTGTCATCCTGACATGAACTTATTATTGGATTAGATAAGTGATTCAGGGGCCTCAAACCACATGTCCCCACATCTAAATCTATTCACCTCCACTAAACATCTTAAAAAGCTTATAATTATGCATTTTCTTGATGAAACATCTAAAACTGTGACCATTGTTGGTCAAGTTTAGTTAAACCCTTCCTTAATTCTCACAGATGTTTTTTATGTACCAGACTTTCAATTGAATTCACTCTCAGTTGGTAAACTTATTAAGACAAAACAACTTGCAGCACATTTTTATCCCAATGATGTCATGTTTTAGAACCTTACAACTAACCAAATTGTGGTTGTTGGCAAGGGATATAAGAATCTATACATCTGCTAACCAACCCTTGATCAAGCAACTTTTGATGCTCAAGTTTTCACTTTCTGCAAGACATATCAAAATGTCATTTTTGTTCCTTGTTTCAATAAAAATGCTTTTAGCAATTATGTGTCTAAGCATTATGTAGATATTAAAACCTTCAATAAGAGATTGGCTTATACTTCTGTATCCAAACTTGTTCATATACCTCAATACAAACATTTAGATGTGTCCTCTTTTTCTTGTGAATGTTGTTTGTTATCTAAACATCATAGATTGCCATTTCAAAGAAGTACTTCCATTGCTAATAATCCTTTTGATCTAATCCATGTAGACTTATAGGGACCTTATAAGCACCCTGCACAAAATGGATCTTATTACTTTTACACTATTATGGATGATCACACTAGAGCTACTTGGACTTATTTGGTTCATTCTAAGAATCAACTTTATGATTTGTTAGTCTCCTTTTTGGCCTATGTAGCTAATCACTTTTAGACCAATGTGAAAGTAATCAGGTATGATAATGGCACAGGAATAGTCAATGTTGCTTGTAGTTCACTTTTTATGTCTAAGGGTATTTTGCATCAGAAGTCTATGGTCTATACACCACAGCAAAATGGAGTTGTAGAAAGGAAACATAGACACCTTTTGGATACTGCTAGAGCTATTAGATTACATGCTAATTTGTCAATCAAGTTTTAGGGAGATTATGTTTTTTTTTTTTTTAGCACTACTATAAACTTGATCAATAAATGCCAATGGAAAATTTTGGAATGGAAGTCTCCTTATGAGAAACTGTTTGGTCAACCACCAGTGTATGATCATTTAAGGGTCATAGGGTGTTTATGTTATGCAGTAGTTTTTAAATAGTAGGTAAAATGACCCCTCATACTATTATTGTCCAGATAGAAAAGCCCATTTGCTTGAGGATAAGCAAATCCCAAATGTAGGGGGTATTTGATGATGTGTCATTTTATACACTTTTTCGAGGTCGTTTAACCCCCAAAATCGTGTGTTTATGCCCAAAATAGGTACTTAATCGTTCCTTTTCAGGTATTTCTCATTTGGAAGACATTTGGATGAATTACACGTGACTTGGGCTCATTTGGAGAAGAAACGGATGAGATTACAAATCAACACCAAGACTCTTGAAGATTTGTGCTTACAGAGCCTGGAGACGGCGTCACAAGCTATACACGACGCCGTCACAACTCATCAAGTGACGGCGTCACATCATATCATGACGGCGTCAGCCCGCACCGACTCAAACGTAGATCTAGAATATTCTTCTTACGACGGAGTCACGACTAAAACGCGACGCCGTCACGTCATTTTTCCTATATATATAAACCCTAATTTAGGGTTTTGAGTGTGTAACTTTAGAATAAAAAGTGGGTACGAACCCTAGTTTGTTTAGCAGCTGTAGGAGACGGTTTTAGGGTCTAAAACCCCTATTGTACTTCTTCCGATTCATGTTTTAATCAAGTAAGGTTTACTTAATCATTCAATATGTCTATGTATTGTTTGATAAATTGTTCTTGCTTTATCTTTAACATGCTTGGCTAAACCTCCTATTGTATTTATTTATGATTGTATGAAACCTAGAATGTAGATCTTAGTGGTGTTGCTTCTTGTGATGGATGTGCACGTTAGGTCTTAGATAACTAGCTTTTATCTGCATCGCTATTGATATGTCTAGGGAAACGTAATTGTGTAAAAAGGATACCATCGGGTAACAGTCTTCATACTACCTTGCCCCCTAATATGGTTGATCCACTTTTAATATATTTTACATGCACTTAGTGTACTCCTAGGGGCCGTGTAATAGTTTTCATACTACCTTGCATGTGCGTTGCTCTAGCGGCATACTAAGTAGACGGCGGGTTCGTGTAATTCGTTCATGCTTTAGGAAATAGTTACACAGATCATCACAAGTGTGACAAGGCAACAACACTAGGAGAAGCAATCTAGGGAGTAATACATGATTAAATAAACACAATCTTTTATCTTATTGTTATCACCATTAGCGTAGAATATATTTAGTTTAAATAGCTAAAACCAAACCTCCCTCCAATTATATGATTTACTTGCTTTTTACAAAATATAAAAATACATAAAGAATCTTCCCTCAACCCTTAGAATTCTGTTAGACCGTGATCAAGCCTTCCCAACCTATTCCTTGAGTGAACGATAAACAACCCCGAGTCTTGTCTATACTACACTACAACGATTAGGTGCACTGCCTAGGGAGTTGTAAAACTTCTCGTGTAGAAGTCCTACGACAACCGCACATCACAAGTATTTCTATGGACCCTACCTTCTTAGGTTTCTTGACTTGTGGCTTATGTTTCTTTTGATTAGCAATTTTTGAAACATTTGCCTTTTGTTTCTTATCACAAGAATTCATGCCATTCGTATAATTTAGCACATAGACATTCATGATTAGGCAAGAATTAAACATTGCTTACATATAAGACATACACACTTTAGATTTATCATTTCGAATTAGCAAGCGTAATGTGAGGATATGCGAAATCATAATAACACAAATGGAAGATAGATGGATTAGCCAAGTCTAGAGAGAGAAAGTGGGAGAGAAAACTTTCTAAAAAGAGAAAATAAAACTTGTATAATAAAATGACTAACCACCTCTTCCAAGGCATGGAAGAGGCTTATATAGGTGCTTACAAAACCGGCCTAATGGCCTTGGTAGTGGGCTTACACGTTGGGTTTAATACCCGGCCCATTACCGAATGTTATACATTAAACGATTAACTACGAGCTACAATAATCGGTAAAATACACGGGGTGACCGAGTCTTTTTCTAATATCTAACAATCTCCCCCTAAGGGAGGTCACCCCAGAAAATACTAACTTAAGCTCAGCAATCTTGATCTTGTGTTCAGCTCGTAGTCTTTGATTCTTCATGTGAAATCTTGTACATTGATGTAGTGATCTTTGTCTTGTGGCTTGTGATTGTACTTGATATGTGATCTTGAGCTTCTTTGAGATCATCAGCCAAATCTAATCTCTGATCATCAACTTTTGGTCTTTTGCCGTCTTGTGCTGGTGACATCTGGACCGGCATGCTCATACCTTTCTTGATGGTGAAAGCTTGATTATTCGTCGTTCTTGAAGTTCCTTTAACTTTAATACGTGATCACTTCGAGAGGACTTTGATATCAGAGTTGCGGAAGCTTTGAAACATATACTTGTGCTTTCACGAGTTCATTAGATGTATCGGTCGAGTATGAGCATGCGGTTATGAAATAGACTCTACTGGAATGAGGTATCTCCATCTCCATCTTTACTTGAACCTGTAATAAAACAGTTAGCAATAAAGCTTGTGGACGAATATGGTTTTGTCATTCGCCCGAGTTTGGTTGGATTAACCTTCAGATCCTGTGAGGATCGACTTGTGATTAGGTAGATTCAATCTTAAGAAGAATCTCCTTAACAGGATTTCCAGTATAAGTGTCAGATCTTCCCATGTATGAACATCAGAATCACCTAACTTGCCTGTTCTCTTAATCAGAATGTCTCAAAGCAGACAACACGATAAGAGTGAATCAGTTAGTTACTATCTTACCGACTGAAGAGGAAAATTGATTTAAAAATCAATCGACGTGTCACTTGAGAAAGTGTTTTTGTGACACATCGAGAGTGTTAAGCTTTTATCAAAATTCATCAATCATTAATTCAGAATCTGGATCTATTCGATACCCAGTGTCACAAGTTTGAACCATTAAGGATCTCACAAGTCACCTACCATGAGCTTGTTTGATGTTGGCTCAAGTAGGATTTCCATCTTCATTGTGAACACATAAGTGTCACTCAAATGTTCTGGCAAAACAACAAGGATTCACATTGTGTGAATGACAAGTAAACATGGAATAGTGTCCTAATAAGATTAACTGATGATATCTTGGCTCTAGACTCAATTGTGCATTTTTGGTTTTAGCGATCAGAGGCTAGAGCGGACTGCTACCTTTTCAATATTCAATGTCAGCAATCATCTTTATGATTCTGACAGCAGATGTATTGACCTGGTTTCTGCCTAAGTGTATGGAGGGCTTCTTTCTTTACACCCTTTATCCTTACATTTCTTTTTCATTCTTCAACCCCTTTAGTGCTTACCGAGACTTCATGACTAGAACCTTGTTGGGTTTGTTCCAGTTCTAGCTCCATCTCAGTCGGTACTATTCCCTTATTCTTACATTTACTCCTTTTTTATGTCATACCTAAGGACTTCTACACTAACTAGTGGGTTGCCCCTGGGTAGATCCCTCCGATTCTGGCTGGATCGTGGGAACTAATACATAACCTTACAAACCTTATAACTCTGATAAAATTAAATACATGGTCGATCTTTTTGGTACAGTTCACCTTGCTATAAAACCAATTGAAAAACTCAATCAGGTACTTGTGATATAAATATCAAAGCTTTTAGTACCTAGATTGTTTTTGAATTTTCCGAAACGCTCCCCCTCAACATGTGCATCGATTAAACAAAAATGTTTAGCACAAGGAGGATGGAGTATACACAAGAGTCCATAAAATCACATTTTTTATCAGTTTTCATATTTAAATCACATTTTCTCCCCTTATCAAAAATGTCAAATCACCAATGGATTCGAATATGTTGGAAAAATAGGAGAAAAATGTTCTGATTAATCACAAGCCGAATGGGGAACATATTAATGCTCCCTCTTAATCTATGAGGGATTCTGTTAGTGTCAGGTATGATAGGTTTAAAAGATTTTGAATTTAATGAAAAATTCATGAAAAAATCATACACTGACACATAATACTAACTACAACACTACTTTATAATGTACAAAGTTTATAGTATATTACAAATGATATTAACCTTATAAATGGAATGAAGAGATCATTCCGTTCTCTGAAGAAGTCTGTAGTCAATATCGCGAACACGTCCACCAATAAAGCATTAAAAGTTCCGAAAGATCCTTCTGGTCTTGAGTCTTCGTTCAATGGCATGTATGAATTCCTTACTCATTTCTACATCCTTAACCGTCCAAAACCGTGTGTTCATACCAGGATTGAGCCGATTAACCTTGTACTTCTTAACTCTGTAATCCAGTACTTCCATAATATTTGTCAGCGTACCATTACTGAACTT
Source organism: Tanacetum coccineum (assembly GCA_026074375.1). Taxonomy (NCBI): domain Eukaryota; kingdom Viridiplantae; phylum Streptophyta; class Magnoliopsida; order Asterales; family Asteraceae; genus Tanacetum; species Tanacetum coccineum. The sequence continues at coordinate 39,308 of BQNB010002143.1, forward strand.
GTAAATCTCATTAAACCTCGTGATCTTCCATTCGTTGTTACTGACAGGGACCACAACCGCTCGAGGCAAATCAATGATTGTATAGTCATGCTTATACTCAAAGCCGTTTGCATCCCATCTAGGTTTAGTGAGATTCAACTATTTCTGGTAGCTTTCAATGCCGAGTTGGAAGTCTTCAATCTGCTGTTGAATCACTAAGTTGCGTGTCCATAATTTAATAGCAGTAGAGAGCATACGTATGTCTGAACCAAGAAGATGATTTAGATGACCTTGAAGAAGCAGCAGATTCAGGTCTTCAAAGTCACTGGGATACAATTTTTGAAGTCCTTTTCTGTAATCGTGTATTCTTGATGATCAGCTCTGCGCAGTGTGATCTCTTTCAAGTAGTCGTACCCGTATCGAGAGTAGGCTTTTATTCTAATAACACTGAGTATACGCATGTGAGTTCTAACAACCTTACGGCTTGAGTCACCAGTATGTCGATCAATGTATAATTTCTAACGATTAAACCACTAATGAGATATACCATAAGAGGCACTTATGTCATAGGTACAGACATAATTGATCCACATATCCTCAGGTACGAGTAGTTTAAGTCCAAAGTTAAGATAACGAGTAGCCTTTATCTTGGAAATTAATAGAGCTTGTCCGCTTCCCTTACTGTCATATCGCAAATAATCTAAGTCTTTATTGAAAAAGAATTAAGTTTTAATAGTGACATGGCCTGGTGGACCACTAAGAGGCAGAGGTCTGCTAACATCAATCTTGAATTGATCACTTTCTGGATTAGCCCTGTCAATCTGATCTGTAAGCATCTTGTGACATTCGTCCATCTGGAACTGAAGATGAACGACGTCTGGGTAGAAGGCTTTAACAACTTCATAAGCTTGCCCTTCGAAGTATGCTTGTGTAAGCACGGTCTTGTTCACTTTTTGGCAATACCAGTTCATGAAAGTCATCATGTCTCTAGTCTTTGCAAGCAATGAGTTCTCAGCAGGGGGTTCATAGGTTAAAACCAATGCAGAAGCCCAGTTGTTCTCAACATCTGACACATTGGAAGAAGGGATTGTCCAAGCAGGTTTAGGAGTTGTTGGTCTTTCTTCTTTAGGAGTGGTTTCCACTAGTATTTTCTCATGTTAGCTTTTGGTAGGTGATCATTTCCGGTGTCTTCATCATCAGACAAATGTACCTGTTCATCGAGAATAGAATCATCATTTATCAGATATTCTATAAGAGATGTTTCTTGAGTAGCAGTAAAAGCAGCTAACTCGTATCTAGTGTCAAAGGTAGTCTAAGCCATGGATTTTTATGTTGAGGTCGCTGTCTTAGACCAACTTAGAGCCTCACTGCCTTGTTGTTGATTGCCTTGGTTGGTATTAGTAGATGGAGGATGAGGAAGTTGGGGAAACTGAGAAGATCTTGATGCTCCTGAAGTACCTAGAGCACTAGACGCGCCTGCTGGAGGTGGTGGAGGTGGTGGTTTTGGAGGTGGAGACCCAGAAGGAGTTCTTGGTGAATCTGGTCTTTTTTTATGCTTATTACGAGCTTTGGCCAGATCTGCTTGAAGTTGATCCGAATGGTCATGATCTATTGACTTCTCCAGTGCTTCATAGAGGTTCTTGTGATCTTCATAGGTTTTGTAGGACCCAGTTTCCCACATTCGTTGTAGAAGAGTCTCTTTCATGTCAGCTTTCGGTAAATCTTTAAAGCGAGCACGAAGTAGAGCTTGGAGAGCCTAATCAACTGCATCAGTGAGAATTTCATCAACGACTTTGCTCAACTTCTGAGGAATATTAAAATTCTCCAAGTTGTATAGACGGGACCCATGTTTGTTTAAACTTTCCTCCAGAGCTGAGTTGTCTTGTATCAAATTTTCCATGTGTTGTTCAAGTTTTCCAATGTGTTGTAACAAGATCGGATCTATGGTGCTTTTTTATGGTTAGAGTGGTGGTGGTGGAAGAGTTGTTGTTGTTGTGATTGTTGTGGTTGTTGTTGTTGATGTTGGGAGTAGAGCATGAACAGTTAGAGAGTCTGGTTGTGACGTTGTGATATTAATAACCGAAGTGGTCATTAGAGGAACTGAAGAGGTGTCCTGATGAATAGGGACCGTAACCATGGACTGAACCTTTGATACAGCATTGGTTTTCTCTGGTTCTTCTTCTTGTGGCTTCTTCATAAAGAACTGATCAGTGAAGCTGAGTTCTTTTTCAAGATGTTGTAGAGAAGACAGTGTTCCAGTGGAGCTGGTAGGTTCTTCAAGAATCACCTGATCTTCAGTTGAGAGTTTGAGGTTTTCTTGAACCTTTGGGTAAGCAGTTGTAGTAAACTCTTCATCCATTTACTCAGGGTTTTGTTGAGTAGAAGCATTAGAGACCGCTAAGTCCATAGGTTCAAGGGTTGATCCAGCATGAACCACATGGCTTGGTTGAGGTTGAAACTCTGCAGCATTACCAGGGTTTGATCCAGCCTAGCCTTTATCTTGTTTACCAGGGTTTGATCCAGCATGTCCTTCATCTTGAGCTCTAGTATTGATCTCAGTGAGCTCCCTGTTGGATGCATCTTTATCTTTGTTAACAGGAGTCACTACCTCATCAGACCCTATTTCACTGTCTGCAAGATCTAGTTCAGCATCCAAGGAAGGAGAGTTAGCATTTCTAGAGGTTTCAGTGGTCATAGGAGTGCGCATATAAAAGATAAATTAATCAGCTGGGCTCTTCTTCTTTGGAGTCTGAAGGGTGAGTAGATCACGAGTAGCTTGTTCTTTAATGACTTTCTATTTTCCCTTTCCTTGTACCCCTGGAAGTGGTTAAAATCTCCTAGAGTCTGGTTCCCGTATCACCACAGTACGAGCTGGTCCTTGATTCTTTGCCTCAAGATCTTTCAAGCTTAGTTCCACAGCCCATTGATAGTCAGCTTCCTCATCATCAATCCTAGGTTCTGAAATAGGAACACCTTTATCAAAAAATTCATCCACCAACTTGAGTGGACTTTTAGGCTTGCGCCTTTTTCCCACTAGACCACCCTTCGATCTTTTAGCTGGTGAGGGTTCATCAGGAGTTTCCTTGACCAATTTTCACTTCTTTTCTGGAACTGCTTTTGATGGTTTAGTGGGTGCTGGTTTAGGTTTGGGTGGTTATGAAGAAGTTAATTTAGGTTTGGAAGTGTTGTCACCAGCGGGTTTGGTGACTTTAGTTGCTTTAGGTGTTGAGGGCTTGGTCTGCATAGCTGCTCTGGGTATAGTAACCTTGGTAGCTTTGGGAGCCATAGATTCAGGTACTGCTTCTTCCTCTGCCATATCGTGTTCTCCATCCAAATATTGTTGATACTCAGCGACATGAGCCAGGTATCAGTCGTAGTATGTTGCTCCTTTAATTGCACCAGTTAAAAGAGCATCAGGTATCAGCATACCAAATACTTCCCTACCATCCTTTCTAACAAACCTGAGATTGCCCAGAATGTTATCCTCATGCGAGTAGTAAAGAGGTAAACCAGTTCTTGGGTGTTTATTGTGCTTGGTTTTTAAGTGATGGATGATTAATTTGGTGAATCTGATGCTTGGGATAAGTAGAGGAGTGGTCTTCTTCTTTCTTGGTGAAGTCATTGTCAACCTTTTCTTGTCAGTGAGGAAGGTTTGTATTGATTGAATAAATTATTCCCAAATCCTCTCAGCATAATCGATGTTAGAGCGATGAATGAGACCCTAAAGAATCTGAAGCACCAGATGTCTTGGCCTATCATGTCCAGCAGTTTTATCTGTAAGGCACATGTTGATCATGGACAAGATGGCTCTCCATGGTTGATAGAGATCATTAACGGACATTACAGATACGTTCCTAAGCGTACAAGGGTATACTAGAGTGTTGACATATTCGATAACCGAATCACTCGAGGGTGGAGCCACAAATGAATTGTTATCATTGATTGGTGTGATTTGAAGTGCATCTCTGAGAATATCTTTATGAAGACTGAACCATTGCTCACCCAACTGATAGTTGTACATCCTAGTAGTTGAGTCATAATGCATGGTGTCCCAGAATTGCTGAATGTTAATAGCGGGAATCGTAGAAGATGTCGTAAAGGCCCTAAAGAAGTTGGTATTTTTCAGTATGGCCACAGTAACCTTGAAGATTGGATTCCTCTGTGACTTCAGTACATCTACCACGCAGTTACTCTTGCCAACAAGCACCTATTTGCGTAATGGTAAGATCTGATCATCCGTTCTAGTCGGTAGTGCTAAAGCAAGAGCTTGTTCAGCAGGAACATCATTGGTAGGAATATTCATGTCAGCCATAGTATCTGCATAGTTAAATCCAACAGCAGGACATACATACAGATATATGATGTTAGATGGGAGCAAATGCTCAAAGGGATATGAATGCAACAATGGACTTCATAGAGATAACACACTTAATTCACCCTGAGACAGATGTCAACAGGTTTGGTCAACTCAAAAGTCAACGGAAGTCAACCTTTGAATGAGTTGACACAAGGCTAATTGACAAATCGCTAACATAATCAAATGACAACTCGCTAGAATATTCTATTAAGGATACTCAACTCGCTATAGACAACTCGCTAGAATGTGATATTAGGAATACTCAACTCGCTACCAATTTTAATAAATTTGAAATAGAAGGTTGAATATGTTAATAATAAAAAAATCTTCCTCAACTCGCTATTGGATAGCGAGTTGCCTGTTCATATTAAAATAATAGAATATATTCAACTCGCTAATGTCAACTCGCCATGAATATTTTATTAGAAATACTCAACTCGCTATTAAATTAGAAAAATTCTAAATGGCGGGTTGAATATTTTAATAATAAAAATAAATCTTCCTCAACGCTATTGGATAGCGAGTTGCATGTTCATAATAAAATAATAGAATATATTCAACTCACTAACAAGAAATATCACACAACTCACTACTAAGAAATATCACACAACTCGCTACTAAGCACACTGTCAACACGCTAAGTCCTAAAATCACTTAAACCAGCAAACAAGTTCAGGAAAGCACATGTTTAATACTTAGACAACATCATCAAACATATTGCAGCATTCTGAAACAACAATCAACAACAAACAACGATCTTTGACCAAAAAATGTCAAACTTAGCTACGAAAATCATCAAGACCACAAAATAATAAAGGAAGGTTCAATTAAAAAAACTAACGAGACATTATTGATACAATCTAACCCTGACCCAGCAATAAAACATCATTCCAAACATAATTAAAGATTTAGATGGTAAAACTAATCGAACACTTTGATTATTAATGATTCATTGTGATTAAGACTACCATGTTTTAGATTTAAGGTGTTTACAAGATAGAGATCATAAAATAATAGGTACCTTAGCACGATTAACCACAAAAATCACGAATCAATAAAATCTCAACCTAGCGAGTTGCGGGTATAGTTTTTAGAGAGAAAGAGTTTGACTGAATTTGTTGAAAGTTTGACCAACCTCAATTCGCTATTCCTATTTATACCATAAATAGTTTCACAATTTGGCAGATTTGGTCCCTTTACTTCCTAAGTCTTTCTCATAAAGGATTAGAGTATTACCAAGGATTAGACAAGTTTCAGAAGAGGCACAAATGGTCCTTATAGTTATATAAGCCTAGGAAACATTTAGAAAATTGCTCATAAGTCCCTATACTCACAAATAATTGACAATTTTGGCCTTTTGAGTTAAAATAAACTTAACTCCCTTTCAAATTGTAACCCCGTTAAATACAAAAACCTTTTACCAATTAATTATGTGATGAATTAAAATGCCTGTTAGATGTCATAAATTTGAAAACACACTCCCCCTCAATCAATGACCCGTTTTCTATTTAAAGAGTTGCAGTCGTTGATTGAGTATCAAATTTTATGAAGAATCCAAGTCTGATTGATTTTCAAACAACATTTTTCCACCATATGTAACACAAATATTTTTTTTGAAGAATCATAGACGAAAAATCATTTGGTTAAAAAAAGAAGACTTCTCTTCTATATCAAGAAATAATGCACTGAAATGTACATTAATCCTTGGATGCACGGATATTAAGTAATCCGTGCCCGGGAAAAATTAATTACATGTTGTTAGGAACAACTGTCTTTTGGCGACATGCATTCCTCAAATTGAAAAGCGGGTTGTAGTCGGAAATAACTGCAAGCCATTTAGACATGTTTTAGAAACAGTTTGAACTTCCGCTCGAACTTCATTTAAAGGCCTGTGTCATTATTAAATGACATTTCTAGGTCCGTAAATGTTATCGATTTACAGAAGACATGTCTTGAAAAATATTTTTGGTATTTTTTATTTTTTGATTTTTATGGTTTTTATAGGTTTTATATTTTTGTATTTTGTTTTTGTGTTTAAATATATACAAATATACATAGGATATATGAAGATCATCCTTTACTCCTCTCCTCCTTCCTAAAGACGTTTAAGAGTTTTCGGAGTCATACTCTTCATACCAAGTCGCGGGAGTAGAAATTCGAACAGCTCTCTTGGTAATGCCTTAGTGAATATGTCCGCAAGCTGATAATCTGTCGTCATGAAGTACAATTCAACCACGCCTTTCTCAACCTGCTCTCGAATGAAATGATGACGTGTGTCAATGTGCTTGGACCGGGAGTGCTGGACATTGTTACAGCAGAGAGCAATAGCACTGCGGTTGTCACAATACAGGGGAATCTTGTTGAAGGCAAAACCGTAGTCCGAAAGCTGTGATCTCATCCAAAGTATCTGAGCACAGCATCCAGACATGGCAATGTATTCAGCCTCTGTGGTGGAAATCGCAGTGCTTTTTTGTTTCTTTGATGACCAGCTAACTAATTTATCTCCAAGGAACTGAGCACTTCCTGACGTACTTCTTCGTGTATCTTGACAACCTGCATGGTCCGCATCTGCATAGGCCGTTAGTGCCATAGCGGTGTCTTTCGGATACCAAAGACCCCAATTAATGGTTCCTCTAAGATACCGAAAGACCCGTTTAAGTGCTTCAAGGTGCTTTTTGGTAGGCGATGCCTGATACCTAGCACACATGCATACAACGAATACAAGGTCGGGTCTGCTGGCAGTGAGGTACATTAGGGAGCCGACCATACTCCGAAACCGAGTCTGGTCAACTGGAATCCCTAAGGGGTCCTCATCCAGTTTAAGTCGATCCACCATGGGTGTATCAACAGGGTCACATGAATCCATCCCAAATTTCTTTAATATTTCTAGAGCAAATTTTGATTGATTAATAAAAATGCCTCTGGGACTTTGAGAAATTTGTAATCCTAGGATAAAAGAAATTTGTCCCATCATTGACATTTGGAATTTTAAACTCATCTCATTGGAAAATATGTCACATGCTTTAGGGTCGGTTGAGGCAAATATGATATCATCTACATATATTTGAACAAGAAGAATATGTTTGCCTGTTTTCCGAGTGAATAATGTCGAGTTGACTGCACCTTTGGAAAACTTGTTGCCCAGAAGAAACTATGACAAAGTGTCATACCACGCCTGATGAGCTTGCTTTAAACCATACAGAGCTTTCTTCAGACGATAAACATGTGCCGGATGATCTGGATCAACAAAACCCTTTGGTTGACAAACATAGACTTCCCTCTTCAACTCGTCATTAAGGAATGTTGTCTTGACATCCATTTGATAGATGGTCATGTTCTTACTAACGGCATTGGCGATGAAGATTCTTATAGCCTGGATGCGTGCAACCAATGCAAAGGATTCCTTGAAGTCAATACCCTCCTCTTATCGATATCCTTTGGCCACCAACCTAGCCTTGTTTTTCAGAACATCACCGTACTCATCAAGCTTAACTTTGTAAATCCACTTGACAGCAATAATCATGACACAGTTTGGTCATGGTACTAATTCCCATACTTGAATTCGATCAAATTCGTGAATCTCATCTTGCATGGCTTAAAACTAGCAATCTTTAGTTATGGCAGATTTGAAGTTCTTTGGTTCGACTTTGGACAGTACAGAGTTATACAAGCACCATAAGGCATCGGTTGCAAGTTGTTTTCTGGTGGATACCGGTCGAGAGGGATTGCTAATGACATTATCAAGCGGGTGATCCTTGCTCCATTTACTGAGATGATGATGTGGTTGAGAGACATGGGTTGATTCTGCTGAACTAACATCCCCAGATGATGATGCTTCAGAACTAGGTTCCAGAGCAAACACGTTTACGAAGGGATTGTTGTCAACAGGATCAAAAGGATTGTCTTCAATGATAGTAGATCCAGCAGCAACACCTTGATGTGAACTTAGAGATTGTAATGCCAAAGATGACAGTGAATGACTTGGAGAAGGTGCATCTTGATCAATGGTGGTAGAAGAAGGTGTACTGGCTAAATTGACTGGAACTGGAACTGCTGGAGCAGGAGAGACCGGTCTTTCAACACGTAGAGGTTCTAGGTATTCATCGAACATCGGTTGGAATAAGATCTCCAGCTCTTTATTAGGGGTGGAAACGAGCCGAGTTGCTCGTGAAAAGCTCGGGATCAGATCGGTAAAAAGCTTGAACGAGCCGAGCCTAAACAAGCTCGATCCCGAGCTCGAGCCTAAGTTTGGGCTCATTTAATAAATGAGCTCGAGCTCGAACTTTATATTTAAAGCTCGATTAGGCTCGCGAGCCTAAACGAGCTTTAGTACATTTTATGTATGTATAAAATTTAAAAAGAAATTAAACTTTTACATTACTCGAGCCTCCCGCCGTAATAAATATAATAGACGATTTCTATTCTTTTTTTCCTAATTTCTTAGAACCGCATCTCCGAAGTCATAAACATACTAATCATTTATTAATATAAAAATTAAGTCACCTACTCACTCTTTCTTTCTGTTGACGTTTCATCCACCCTTCACTTTGTCTTCATATGGTACTAACATCTAATCACTCCAAGATTCCAAAGGTAATCTTCTTTTTAGTTTAAAAAAATTATATACCATAAGCTCACATCATATGTTTATGTTTTTTGTTTTTATAACAATATGGATTTGAGTCATGTGCGTTATGACTACCATAATTGGTAACTTGATAGTACTAAAAAATGGATGAAAATGTATAATTGTTTAGTTTATATAAAATCCAAATGGTTGTAGACTTGTAGTACTATTTGTTCATATAATTGTTTAGTTTATATAATTGCTTCTTTAGTTTACATAATTGTTTCTTTGATATTAACAAATGGTTGTAGTACTATCTGTTATTGTTAAGCAATTATACCACATCATTTTGTTAATGTAATTATACCATATATTAACAAATGGTTGTAGTACTATCTGTTATTGATCCATATCGGTCTGCATTGAGGTCTAACACAGGAAAAATGTTGCTTTGTGGAGGGGATTGGATTAGACAAAGTTATGGAATTAAAAACAAAGTCAAGGTACACCTCAAAAACTTGATCATTCAATGTTATTTTATTATGGACATGTATAATGTGATCTTCTAGTGTTTAAAGTATGCATTTTGTTTTTTTTGTAACAGGACGATATACCGACTGAAGTTTTATTGCCAGCCGTGAAAAGAAGCTAACTGAAGGTATATTGTAATCCAAACTCGTTAAGTTATGTTATTTTCCATTTGTGTCTAACTTTAGTTATATTTAGTTATGTACCACCCTCTTCTCATTCCATGATATGATAAAAAAAAATCTCGATCGGGTTTGGGTCCAGGCCTGGCTCAAAAAGTTCAAGTCCTTTCCTGCTATTTGGACAAACTGGTAAAACCAAAACCCGGACAGACAATGAACTTATAATATTGGTCTGGTCCTTGGTTCCAATATATGCATTGGTAGGAATGGAGTTTTAGATAAAAAAGGAACAAAAATCCAATATTTATAATAATTCTTGATTCAGATATGCTTATCAATTGAGTTTAGGCTTTCATTTTCTATTTTGGTGCTTGAACTTACTCAAAATAATTTACTAATAAGAGTCATTAGATATATAGAAGTATGACTAATATTAGATATATATTTTTCTTATTATTTGTACATGTAAAATTAAAGTGTACCTCACTAATAGTTTTATATTTCATTTATAGGGTTGCATATGTCCCATTTAGAGTTCCATGGTCCGGTTCTTCTATCGTATCTTAGCCTTGTAGTCAAGAGGAAATCTAATGGAGATGTCTCATGAGATCATGATCATATTTTGTTTCTTTTCTTGAACTTGTGATGGATATTCTGTTTCATATGATACATAATATCATTTTGTTAATCACCAATGGAGGCTATATTTTGTATGGTTTGTTACTCGGATCAAAAGTTTGTTGTGCATAGATGTTTCCTTACTTGTTTTGAATTTGGGTTATTAACTATGTTCATTACATATTTTTTGAATGAATTGAGTGTTTTTTTCCTTTGCACATATCTAAAATGACTCGCGAGTTCATTAACGAGCTCAAAATAGATAAACAAGCTCGAGCCAAGCTTTATCGTATGTGCGCCGTAAAAATGAGACGAGCTTGAGCGAGCTCGAGCTTTATATAAGATTCCACGAGCCGAGCTCGAGCTCAAATAACAAGGCTCGTACCGAGCCAAGCTCGAGCTTGAGCTTTCTAAAATATAAATGAGCTGAGCTCGAGCCCTGTGAGGCTCGAGCTCGGCTCGGCTCGTTTCCACCACTACTCTTTATTTGTTGGGGGTACATAAGATTCTGCAGGGACCGAATTGGGTACAAGCCCTGAACTTATATGTCCAGTCGTCAGAAATGTAGGTGCGGGTCCTGTACTGAGTTGCATAGGAGCCATAGGCTCAGATAGCGAATTGAACGTAAATAGTTTCTATGATTTATCAGGTTCTTTTGTTGTAGATTCTATAACCCTTCCTGTTTGGTGCATAACCAACAAAAATTCTAATATCAGCTGTTGTTGTAATTTTTCAAGATCCTCTCTGTCATTTGTAGGGTAACAAAGAGCACTAAAGACTCGGAAAAAGGTAAAATCAGGCTTCTTATCATGCACCAGCTCATATGGGGTTTTGTTATGACAAATGTGAATGAGAGATCAGTTTTGGGTGTAACAAGCAGTAGCAATAGCTTCTTCCCATAGAAACATCGGAGCCTTGGAAAATATCAGCATTGTCCTAGCAGCCTCAACAAGAGTATGGTTCTGTATTTCAACAATGCCGTTTTACTGTGGAGTCATTAGAACTGATTTTTGGTGAAGAATGCCGACACTTTCACAATATTGAGTCAGAATTTGATTGACAAATTTTGTGCCATTATCGGTACGAATGTATCTGACAGTTTTGTTGAGACTGACTTGTATTTGTTTCAAAAATTTGATGATGAACTATGGGGTTTCATCTTTCGATCTAAAAAACTTGACCCAAGTAAACCTGGAATAATCATCAATGATGACTAAGATGTATTTCTTCCCATTAATTGTTTGTACTCGCATCGGTCCACATAAATCCATATAAAGGGTATTAAAAACTTCCAAGTTGGTGTTTTTAGTTTTGGGTGTGTGGGTATGCTTTTTGCTTTTCCCTAGTTGACAGGTGGAGCAAAGATGATCTTTCTCAAACTTTAATCTAGGTAAGCCTCATACTAAGTCCTTTCTTGCAAGGTCATTGATTGTACCAAAGTTCAAGTGGTTTAAACAACGATGCCATAACCATGATTTGTTCTTGGAGGCTTTGGACAATAAGCAGATTAGGGAGGACTTCATCATGTCTTCAACCGAGATAGTTTACAAATTAGAACCACGAGAACCTTTAGCTAATTCCACACCATCTGTATCTCGAACATAACATGAATGCTTTCTGAATGCAACTTCTAGATCAGAATCACAAAATTGTCTGACAGAAAACAGATTGTGTCCCTGTCCTTCCACATAGTATACCCTAGAGATCACACTGTCACCAATCATGTAATCTTCATAACCCATGATAGCACCAAAGTGGTCATTCCTAAATCTAACTGTCCCGGTGAATTTTTTCACAAAATTCCTGAGCCATGACCGATCTCCCGTCATATGTTTTGAGCAGCCTGAGTCCAAATACCAAAGGATGATCTGTATGACCAACATTTAAAAACAGATGAATATGGAGATTTTGGAAAGTTGGATCCCCAATTTTGATTGGGTTCCTGTTGGTTAGCAAGAGCAATGGCCTGATACTTAGGTGAAGTGGGAAGGCTAACGGGAACTGCCTGGTACTATTGGTTTCTACGTTGGTTTCTAGTTAGTAAATTCTGAGATGTGTGACTTACTTTCTTAGTTATCAAACATTTACTAGTACTAACGTTTTTAGTTTGCTTTGCAGGCACTACTTTAGGTTTAGTGAACCTAGTTAAAGGGCACTGTTCTCCTAAAGTGAATATTCTTCCTGTGGGCCTCCAATGACAACCAACATTGGTAAGCACTATTCTTGTTGCTTTCCATACTTGCTTACCTTGCTTAGGTTTCCAAACTTGCTTAAGTTTGCGCACAACATTTTTAACAGAGGGGGGTGAATTCACAGAGTGAAAATAATTAACCACACACACATCATGATTTATAGAAATTAAGCATTTGTTACATATTTGGCAAGCAGAATGAGAATTTAAATTAATTATAGTACGCTTAGAGCTAATACTAGAATCAACACGATTCGTAGTTTTCAAACTAGACTTATTGGTCCTAGTGTGTTCTTCTACTTTCTTCTTGTTGACACTTTTAGCCGGCAAGATCCTATTATTCTTGGTATTGCTCCTAGGCTATGATCCGCTAGCATTAGTGCAACTGTTTACTCCTATAGGAGGAAGCACAGGGACATTAGTCTTCTGAATGTTTTGGTGCTCTACATGTTTGTGTGTGTTATTATTTAACGTTTCACATTGGTCCTTAAAAGTAACTTGCTTTTTCCTAGTTAACGGGGTATAGGCATGCTTTTTATCTTGTTGATTGAAGTCTTTTGGACAAGTGCCAATCACATATTCTAATAGTTCCTGAGAGTGTTTAGTATAAAGGCAAGCAGATGCAAGTGATCTATCTAATGGTCTTTCAACCTTAGCTTCCTCTACTATCTCGCGAACGGTTTGTACACTTTCCTTAAGGTGTTTGAGATAATCTAGATGAGCTTCCCAGTTTTTTTAAGGCGAGGGGGAAGTGGTTCAACATCTATAGCATACCTACCTGGTGCAAGAACTCTTGGTTTTACAGAATCCATAGTGATGCATTTTAGATTTTTAAGTAATTGGGCTTTCAGATTCTCATTTTCAGTTAACAAGGCAGTTGTTTGTTCAATATGTTTAGCATGTGTGATCTTAATTGAATCATACAGTTCCTTGTAATGCTGTTTAATTTTTTCATTCTCATCCCTAAAAAGCTCATTTTGTTCTTGAAGAACGGTGACTTTTTCAGTTAATTGAGTGATCTGAAAATCTAAGGCCCTAAAATCAAGAGTGCGGTCTGCTTCACTACGGGTCTCTTTTAATTGAGAGATTTGCATTCTTAATTTTTTGATGGCATTGTCCTTTCCTTGAATGGAAGCTTTCATTTTTCCGATTACAAAGACTGAGTCAAAATCAGGAACATCTCGAGCAGGTGGAGATGTGTTGTTTCCAAAACTTTCCTTAAGGTTTTGATACTTTAACTGTAAATTTAAGTGATTTACCTCAAGATTGGAAAAATGTTTTACTAATTCAGTATGATCATCTTTTTGAACCTTATCACGTAATTTAGAAAGTTCTGCTTCAAGTTCCAGACAGCGTGCTTGAACAACAGTGTGGGCATCATGCATTTTAGTAAATCTAGATATATTAAGCTCAGAATTCGTTGCAATATAAAACACATCTTTGGACAAGCAATCAGCAATCAAATTATATCGATTGCAAATAAGATATTTTCTTCACATATCTCAGTCAAGCTTCCATAGTAACAAGATTTTGGTCAAGCCTCGGCCTCCAACATCTTCAACAATGACTTCATTATCATTAATTTCTTTAGTTATGCCCTCAAAATGGTTTTTAAGTGTTTTGAAAAATGGAATGACTTTGGTAAGATAGCATTCCTTGGTTTGTTCAAAACCCCTTTCCCCTTCGGTGAGCCCCGTTGGTGTAATTCTCTTTTTACAAGTTTTTTCAAATTCTGAAAAAAGTTGTATAAGTCAAAAAATATAATTTTCCACTTGACTTTTTGTTAAAAAAGCACCTGGCAACAAGTCAATATGGTGTAAATTTGAGGATACATTGTCAACGCTTTGATTGGTCTAGAAGCTGTGGTCTGCACGTTGAGAGCTTCTGATTTCATCGTGATGAGATCCTTGGACCAAAATATCTGCTCAGGGGTCAATTGTTTCTGTGGTGTGAAAGTCGCTAAATAATTCACTATGAGTAATCAAGTGGTGCAATCTTAACCTTCTATTTTCCCATACTACAGTGACCTTCATTTTATCATAATAAACCTTCTACTAGTGAATTTTAGCTATCTTCTAAGGTAATCCTCTGAGTAATGCACTATGGCCGTGACATGAATTATGTTTTAAAAATTTCAAGACCATTATACAGGGCAGGCTGAACTTGCTGTGTCAAGGGATGAGACATAAGGAATCTTGTAGCTAATAGCTAACATTAATCTGTTCCATCAAAATTGTGGCTTTGGTTACTCACAACATGATGAACTGTTTGAAGAGACTGGTATTTTTGTTTTGTATAATAATCGCTCGACCTTTCTTTTAAAGCATTCATGTCTAAAAATTCTTCAATTGTATTGTTACTTCTTTTACAAATCCTATATTTCAAAGAGAAAACTTCTTCACCATTGACTTGTTAGGTTAATGGTAATAGTAAGTTCATTTTACAGAATGAAGTTCCTTTTTCAAATTTCTTCTTCCTTAAAATTACGGTCAGTGATAAGAATCCTAAATGTTCATCAATCTTTTAGTACTCTTTCTGTTAATACAAAGCTTGGCCCGTCTTTCATACATTTCTACTTGTTCCTTAAAGTTGAAAGTTCAATAGTCAATAAATTTTCAACTATATTGTTTTTGTGTGGATCCACAAAGACTATTGGGCAGACGTTCATATATAATCATTAAATATCATCGTTCAAGTATGCATCATTAGGTAACAGAAGATACATTACTTTGTACTACTGGCACTGCATTGGTCCTTTACATGACTGATGCCAAAACGGAATGCAATTACTATCACTCGTAATAATCATCAATGTAGTCAACAATGAAGTTAGGTTGACATCGTCATGCATATCATGTACTTCCATTGATGTGCACAAACAACAACAGATAGTGATCATCAAATCGTGTTACCTCAGACAGAATGTCCTATCATAGGACGGACTGGCTTCATCATAAACATGATCTGCGGATGATAGATTTGCCATGAACATAGTCTGTGCAGTAGGAGCCTCATCAACATCAGAATCAAAAGCATCACAGTCATCAGCTTAAAACACATTATCCACAATGAAGTTGGCTAAGTTCCTGAACTGGTTTACATCATACCACTTCTTTCATCAACGGCATTGTCTTGTCCACCTGCAATAAATAGCAACTGCTCTTCATCTAATGCCACCCCATTCTCCTGAGCTTGCATTAGGAATATCTTGTCTTTGAAGTATTCTGAGTTCTGTGGTCACTTGGGCTGAGTGCAGTTCCTTGCTATGGTGGCATAAACCTTTACCGTTGTAACACTTAAATCTGTCTTTCTTGACAGATTTGCATTCCACTCTGTTCTAGCTCTCTATAACCAGCTGCACCTGGCACCTCTGCAATGTTGCCCTTGACCTCTATTTTGATCGACCCTTAACATGTTAAACAACAACCTTGCCGTTCTTATAACTGTGGCTTGGTTCCTTGTATTTGATGAAGTTCTGAGTTGATTGTTTGTTTGAGGAAAGGTATTTTTTGTATGATTGGGTGAGTGAATGTTCAAAGTGTTGGTTAATTCTCATAAAGTTGTCCGTTAAAGAGATTCCCGAATCCAAGTTTGAGAATTGTCAACAAGTGTGGAGGAACATATGTGGATGCTGGGAGTTTTAGATGATTGTTGAATGATTACTCTGCTGAGTAAACTTAGACATCAAGGCAAAGTGTCAACCATTGTGTTGAGTGAATCGATCCAACATCATTTTTTGTTCTCATTGGCTAATGCTCGTGTTGCTTTAGATAAGCATACAGTTTGATCATTAGTATGGAGTCCCTCAATCTCAGTTCAGTTTCACATTTGTTATACATTCTACCCCATTCAGGCAACATGTTATTAACAAACTTGGAATTCAACTGCATTTTGGACATTGTCATCTTGATGTTTCGCATATCGTTGATGAGCTTGGTAAACCAGACATAGTAGTCGTGAATGGTTTCTCCTTTGTTCTGACAGAAAGTGTCAAAAAATCCATCATACCGTTAGATTCACTGTCTTCTTGGTTAATTCAGAACCTCTAGGAGGATCTTCCACATTATCCCCAAATGTTATTTGCATTAGTGTAAATGATTGATGAAAGAGTAGATGTCTTTTTGGTAACCCCTTAAAGTAAGATTATTTGTTGCCAGCGGATGTCGTCGTTATAACCATTCCTTATCTTTCAGTGAAAGGTTCAGAATAGATCTCGAGCCGTTCTGGACCTAGATGTATTGAACCTTCATTCCCCATCAGCAAGTGTTTCCTAAAAATGTTTCCCAATCTGAAAAGGTCTAATAGTCAATTAACGACATCAGGAGTTCACGCTCGATCTCTTTACCCCGACAATACAGTCGAATACGTTGTTGCCATGATGCAAAGTCAGTCCTATCAAGATATATGGTCCTAGTATCAGAAAACCGGACATTGATATCTACCAAAAATTAGCCATCTTTATTGTATTGTGAAATTATTTAAGTTGATCGAAACAATGATTATATTGTATGTTTAAAAGTTGGTGATTGATTGTTTTGAAATGGTGAATTGTTTGTACAAGTTTGTTAAGATTATCTAGGTTGAATTTTCGTCAAGTTTGAAAATTTCGTCCCAAAGCCTAAAAGTCTAAAATTCACGACGGAGAAGATTATTTTTGTATTTTTGAAATTTTCTGATTTTGTATTTTGCTTTTATAGGTTTTATATTTTTATATTTTGTTTATCTGATAAAGTATATATAAATCAAAATAAAGAGAACGATAAAAAATATTTACAAGTCGAAGTTTCCATCAGCAGTGATAGTTATTGTTAGAGTTGAAGTAGATGAAGTTAAATCTTGTTGTTATTGACGTTTATCGAATGCATCCGCAGTAGTAACAGCAGAAGACTTTGAAACGACTTGATTTTCTCTATTTGAATAATTCGTCGAACAGATGACCGAATAGACTTTCCAACTCTATCATTGACGTCGTGACTATCATATCTACTGAAGTGACATGAGGAGAGAGTGTTGAACACAGAATTTTGAAAGATTTTGAAAATCATTTTGAAAAATTATTGAGAAATTATGTTCTATTGTTTTGAAAACAAGAAGATTTCTCTTCTTTTTAAGGTAAAGCGCACTGAAGCGTACACTTCTCTTTTATTTGAAGCTCGGGTTATGCACTAAAGTGTACATAAGCCATTGTTGAAAGCTCATCAAGTGTCACATTCATTGTGTCTATGATTAGCTTTGTCTTTTAGTTTATACTCGAAAAACAGTGGAATTAGCAGAGTATCAAACCAATTTTGACCACCAGTCATAGAGAAAATTAAATTTGGAAACCGTTTACTGATCGGTTCCTAAGGGTTAGAAGTACATGCATTATCACCTTTAGAGCAGTCAGATTGACTCTCAGATTTACTAGACGCGATTATTTTTCCTTTAAGGTCAAAAAGTCTTCCAGTTGGTGACCACCTAAGGCAAGATCTAGGTTTACTAGGCTTAGGTGAAGCAAGTCTTTCGTTGGACCCTGCTTTCTTAGGCTTCATAACCTTTGGCTTTTGTTTCTTACCACAAGAATTCATGTCATTCACATAATTAAGCACACATACATCATGATTAGCAGTAATTAAACATTGCTTACACATAGCACAAACAACTTCAAATTTATCATTCCGAATAGCAAGCTTAATGTTATTACATTCATATGACATATGTTTCTTATTCTTAGAAAGCAGTAAATTCCTAGGGTGTTCTTCTACTTCAACTTCATTATTCTTGCTGCAACTACTCTTAGACGTAGATGGGACCCTATCATTCTTTGTATTGCTCCTAGGTTGTGGCCTTCTGGTCTTAGCAGTGGTGTCTACTCCTATAGAAAACAAACCATTTGAGTTAGAATTAACACATTTCTTTATGAGGACATGAGGTTGTGAAATAATGATCGGTTTTATCCTAACGCTTGCTTTAATGGGTTTGTTAGGCATAGACTTTTCTTCCCTAGAAGTCTTAAAAGGATTAATCTTAAACATTCCTGGGGCAATCACGTTATCAATTTTCTCAACTTTTGATTCTTGTGGTGTGGGTACCGAGTTTGAAGTGACTGGTTTTGACAAAGCATGTGTCTCATCGATCTTGGGAAGACCCTTAGATTTTAGAAAAGGAGTTACTGAATAGAGTTTTGATCCAAAAGAAGAAGGTGGTTTTCCCAAAATTGATTGCTTTCTAAACTGAGTATTCACACTCGTACCTTTGGTTATGTCCTTTTGTTCAGAAACCTTGTCAAATAGATGGACTATTAGCTTAGCATTTATATAAATCATATCATGTAACTATTGTTGCAAAGAGTTAGTTATGGATTTGGTTTGAGCCCGTGTCACATTGACAGATTCAAACAGGTTCTTGTATGTAGTCTTAAGAAGAGCATTTTCTTTAGCATAATTCAAAACCTGAAACTCTAACTCTGCGTTCTCATTCTTTAGTTTCTGAGAAAAGAATCAAGGGTATCTGATACACATGAAGTATCCTTATATTTACCCTTGAGATCTCCTAACTGAGCTTGCAACCGTTCAATCTTTTGTTGCATGTCATTATAAGCTTTATCGTACAAAATTTTATCGTATTTGCATTCTTCACATTTTTTGTACCAATCATTCTAAAGTTTAGCATATTCATTCTCCTTTTTAATGATACAGTTTTCAAATAGTTCTTTCATACGTTCAAGCTCAATCTGAAGATCAGATATTTCAACAACAGTAGGATTTTGCACAATAGATATAATATCTTGACTGACAACTGCTCTCAAGAGACGCTTAATTTCAAATTCTAAAGCCTTGTGCTTAGCAAGAGATTCATCAGATTCTTTTGCAAGAGATTTAAAATCTCGAACAAATTTGGCTGCTTCTTTCAAAAATTATGTTTCAAAATTTTGCACTCTATCATCAACTTGGTTAACGATAGGGAAAATTTCATCTTTTACAATTTTTTGAATCTTTTAGTGAACTGAAGACGACCAATTATGTATATCTAAAGTCACTTTTTGTTTAACAACACGTTGAAGAGTTACAATGGTGATTTTTACCTCATTTAGAAATTTTCATAAGTGTAGTATCATCCAAAAACTCCTCATTTGGTATTGTGATTTAGAAACATTGGCCATCTTGAAATTATTTTAAAAATACAACTTTTCACATGACTTGCCCGTTTGAGAAACAAAAACCCCCGAAATATGATTAATCTTTTATATAATTTGCCTGTTTTATTTCTTTGTTTAATTGTTTCATTTTTAAGCGACTCTCTTGAGCAAGTTGCAGTGTCTTCTCTGAATCATACACAGCAAGAGGATCATGCTTTTCTAATAGAACTTTGCCATTATATAAACTCTGTTGTTTATGCTGAGCTTGCTTGAGATAAAAAGGATTTTGATAACCCAAAGCCATTTTCTGTTCGGTGTGGTAAAACGAGACTGGCTTAGGTGAAAGCATGTGCATCGTTTAAATCAATTGACTCGTTTTTACCAAATTATTATCTAATTCCTTTATTTTATTCTCAAGTTGAATTTGTTTATCAAGAACCTCGTCTTTGCGAATTTTGAAATCAAACTTTAACTTTTTCTTTTCTTCTTGTAGAGAAGAAACAATTGACTTTTCTTTTGAAAGCTGGTTATTTAAATTTGCAATTTCCTCATTCAAAGTCGTTATTTGTTTACTAGAACTTAAGTGAAGTGCATTTATCTTTTTAGTAAGACATTGCTCTTGATAAACAGACTTTTAATAACACCTTTCAAGTTTGTCATATTTTTCTTGACTAATTTCAAAACACTTTTCTTGATTTTTATATCTAGCAAGCTTAGTGGTACAAATAAAGCATTAGTTTCTCTCAATACTTGGAATGACCGTGTTGATTTTTCTCAATATTAATAGCCATTATATAATGATTAAATAAGCACGTGTTCCTCAATAGTTGCATGATGTTGTTCATATGTTCCCCATCTTGTTCCAACTAGAATCCTTAGAAAAAAACAACTACTATCATTCTGTTGTTACATTGGTGTGGTTCAGTATAGCTAATGTAGTTCAGTATCTGTTTCTTGGTAAACATATTGAATATATCATTATCATAACAATTTTCCAAATGGTGTACCTCAGCTGATCCATCTGAATCATAGACGGGAGCTCTGTCAGTCTGAGTACCCGATGTCGATGCTTGCTGCAAATTAGCCATCAAAATGCAGTTTGCATTGACTTCCTTAATCTCATCCAGATCTGTTGCAGTAGCCATCAACTTAAACTCTTTAGCTTAGAGTTGGATTCCTGCTTCTTCTTTTTAAGCAATCAGTAACTGAGTTTGAAGATAAGCAGCATCCCTTCTCCTTGGCCTGACTGTGCAGTTCTTAGCAAGATGACCTAATCCTATGCAGTTGTAACACCTTATCTGATTACCATTATTCCCATTTGCATTACCCTCAGCCTGTGATGCCACAACATTACCATTCCCATTCTGATTTGCAATTCTCGGAACAACAATAAGCCCATTCTGATTTCCAACATTCTGAACACCCAGATTCTGAACTGCATTCTGAACAACCTGATTTCTGACATTCTGTACCGCATTATATCCATTCTGATTCCCACCATTCTGCCTAGCATACTGTCTAAACTGATTCCCCTCATTGCCTCCAACCTTTTGCACCCAAATTCATACCCGATTGAGCAATCTGCCTATTACGAGGGTTTGATAAAATTCTATGTTTGTTGTTGGTTGGTGTTGAGTAGTTCAGTTTGAATGCCTTAGCCATTAGAATAAGTACCATGTTCATTGCAGTTGTGGGATCTGTAATGTCTTCGGGATTTGACATTGGTTGTTGCATGTAGTTCTGGTTGAATGATGGTTGTGGGTTATAGTTGTTGTTGTTGGGAAGTGGTTGTTGCATGTAGGTACTTGGTGATGGTTGATCTGGGTGAAACACTAGATAATTGAAAGGATTGTTGGAATTTGCCATGAGTGCCAAAGGATCATGTGTTTTTGCAAGTCGTTCAGCTCTTAAATCATCTACCTCCTTTTGATTGTATTTCAAGAAATCATACAACTGAGTGTAATCTGCTGTATGCAAGTCCTTTGTTTGATGAACAATGGTAACATGTCGACTCCATTCTGGTTGTAAGTTGTTTAGGAACTTGAGATTGCTGGCAATCTTTTCTGGAAAATGTTTGTTTCTCTTGAAACCATACATCAACTTTGAGAAACGATGATAGTAAGACTCAATCGATTCCCCATCAGTAGAAGTAAACCTTTCCCATTCATTAAACAACTTAGCCTTTTTCTCTTGAATTCCATTATCAGAACCTTTCATGGTTTGTTGAACACGTAACCAGATTTCATGGGCAGATTCACAACTATCTAGAGCAGCATAGATGTCTTCAGGAAGACCCGAAAGTATAGTTTGAATGGCTTGATCATCAGCTTCTACTTGTTTAAGCTCCTTTTCAGTGAGTTCCTCATCAGTCTGCTCATGAAAGGTTTTATTAACAGGAACTTTACGGTCTGGATCACATGGTTCAGGAATCATTCGTCTGACATAAGGACCATTCATAATGGAATTGTAGATTAACTTTCCATTTGGTCGACTCTTATCATAACGGAGAAGACGAGATGACCATGGAACATAGTTCTCTTTGTTAAGCATAGGTGGACAGTTTTTTGAACCGGCATCATAGATGTCTTGTTGAGTCGACATTGCAAAAATGATGTGAAATAATAAATTAGGATCGTTTTAGTGATAAGTGGTTTTAACTAGCTTTTGATTGAAGTTAAACTGATTAAGTCCTTCAAAATTCACGAGATTTTACAAATCTATGATTTAAACCGAGAAAAGGATAAGCTTTTTCAGGATTTTACAAAATCAAGAAGAAACCGTGAAATGGTAGATGTTTGGATTAAGGTTTATTGTTGTAGGGTTAAAGATCTTTTAAGTCTAAGTGGTGATTTGTAGTCCTTATTTATTATTTGTCTAAGTTTGAGTGTCACAGAGGTTTGTAAAAGTATTAAGTTTGTCCAAGTCTTTTACCAAACCACTGCCAAGAATGTGGCAAACCTCTGCCAAGAATGTAGCAAACCTCTACCAAGAATGTAGATCAAACCGTTGGCCAAGAATTAGCAAACTGTCGGCAATGTGTTTACACAAACCGCTGCTAAGATATGGCAAACCGCTGGCAAATACCAAATGACAAACTGCTAGCTATACTGTACCAAACCGCTGCCTGGATACTTTGAACAAACAGCAGGCAAGATAACACTAAACCGCTGCCAAGTTTTCAATTAGGCAGAGGTTTGTCTAGATTGGCCAAGAGAAATAGTAAACGGCTACAACCTGTCCTAAACCGTTGCTTACTAATAGTAAACCACTGGCCAAATTAAAGATCAAACCACCACTTAAAACAGGTAAACCGCTGGCACAGTTTTGGGATCATAAGCAAACAGCTGGACAGTACTAACTTTCGTCCACTTGCTAACTTTCTACTACCAAACAAACCCGAGTACAATTCTTGTTCTTTTGCTTGAATTTGGCTTGTAAACAAAACAAAGTGTACTAACAGACACCAAACCGCTACAAAGATCTTTCTTGACTAAATAAACATAAACGAACCAACGAAGTTACATGGAGATTCATTTAAGCTAGGAATAAGCTACAAACAAGTCAAGAGTAAAGAAAGTACACTTGGGTGATTCAATACAACAACAAAAATCTTGAAACTTATGAATTTTCTATGCGTTTTTATACCAAACATTCAAACACAAAAGAGAAAAAAACAAATAAGCTATGCTTGATTCTTAATAAGCCGTTTAGCTTAGTCTTAAACAAGCTTAAAAATCAAGATAAAAGAGAAAGGAACAAGCCGTGGCTTATATAAGAAAAACAAGGATGAAATAAGCTACGGATAAAGCTAAAATAAGCAAACCAAGAACACTAATTAACCTGGAGCTCTTGATACCACATGATAGCCTTATCAAAACACATACATACACACGAATTGAATAGAATCTAAAGAGAGAGAGATATTTAGAGAGAGAAAACAAAAGAATGGTTGATTAGCTTAGATGAAAAAAGAGAACCAACACCCTCTCCACACTTGAAGAGGGCTTTATATAGTGTACATTGGCCGGCCATGGGTTTAAGTGGGCTTCCATGGGCTGGGCTTGATATCTAATAGGCTTTAAGCCCGTAACTTAGACCCAATTAGCTTATAGAATTCTCAAAAACATAAACTAGAATAATACAAGGTTCGGAAATATTAATGACCATCACTTTAATAAAAACTAAGTCTAACAAAAAGGATAAAAAGTTTCGCACGGTAATGAAAACAAATTCAAAACAGATTTAAGTATCATTTTCCCCCCAACAGAAAAGAGTTAAAAAGTGGGACTACGAGAACTCACCTTAAGCAAAGTGATATGTAGCAAAGATCTAGATCAAACAAGCAACGCAACGACGTCCGGACACGACCTAATCCAATTAACGTTCAATGTAGACATACGTTTCTAAAGGTGTGTTTAAGGTTGATGCATAGAGGTCAAATGTGCGTTATACGGTCACCCTTAACATTACCAGTAGTGTGATGGTTGACGACTTAGTTTCAAAGATAGTATGTTCTAGTTCATACCTTAGTATACTATACTTATACTATTTAAGTAACAAAAAGAATAGACAAGTAATATAAGAAGGCTTAGATAATAGATATTCATAAATATACTTCGTTAAATCCATTCGGTAACCTTAGTTACCTTAGTTATTTGTATAGTTTATAGGAAATGAAACATTTATTTATACAAAACGACTTATAGAAGTTTCATATTTTATAATTATAAAATGTATCTTTCGTTTTTTAGTCGACTTATTAAAATAATAATATTTCATTATTTGTCGTAAGAGTAAGTTTTTGAGTAAAAATCTAAGTATGGGATTTTTACGAAATTTCGACATGACCCGTTCGTTTATACAATATTTTCCAAGGTTTCAAACCTCAAGTTTAAACACTTTTCCCCAAATTCACCATTTTCTGACAAAATGCCAAAAATCTATATCTCGCAACGTTTATCAAAACATATTTCTTCAAACGACTAGTGTGTGTGTGTGTGTGTGTATGTGTGTGTGTGTGTGTGTATATATATATATAGTTGGGGTAAAATAAAAAAGATTTTATAATGAAAAGGATAAGATGAAACCTAAGCCTGCCACGTGTCTAAAAGAGTCCCGCCCCAATTTTTATACAGTCAGGGGCATTTTTGTCTTTTAACACAAACCGTATATAATGTTTATTTCTTTTTCCTTCCAGTCGATTACATTTTCTTACCACCATCTCTCTACCGTCTCCACCATCTTCTCCACTGATGACCATCGATCTCTCCACCGTCTACACCATCTCCACCATCTTCTCCACCGTCTACACCATCTCCACCATCTTCTCCACCTTATTCTCAAATTATTAGATCGATTCTATTGATAGATTTTTTATATGTTGATAGGTTGTTCATCATCAACGAATAACGATTGTTCATCATCTATTAATAGCGAGTTTTCATCATGAACAACTAGTTCATTATCTACAAACAATGATAGTAAGATCTTAATATCTTGTTTTGATATATTGAATTGTTGATGAAAGTTACAATTGATTTGTTATTTTTCAAATCGCTTACACAATGTTTGGGAGTTAGTTAGAGTATATCAAGTTTTTCACTACATCTAGAATGAATTTGAGGGAAAACTAAATGAAAAACGTGTATAAAGAACCTGCACACAAGGTGTTTGATAAAATGTCTATATGATATTTTATAACTGTGATGCGGTAGTTTTATATTGTGATGCACCATGTTCTTTGGAAATATACATATCACATGCAAACTTTATTAGGCGACAACATACCCATATCATACTAGAGACCAAGCGCACAACAAGAACAGTGTCAAAATTATACCTTGGGAAGTTGTGCAGCCATATCATGGTTCACTTCCTCTAAATTATAGCTGCATATAAAATAATCAATATCATAATGCATCAGAAAACATAATTTCATCATAGTAGCTTCAGCTTACAACTTTCTCCTTCACTCGATAAGAACTTTCAGTTTAAATTGTTAGTACGATAGTTCTATCAAAAAACCTTGATTGCTGCAGCATGCTTAGTAAAACTAATTACACTATATAGAAATTTAAAATATGTATAAATAAACAAAAATGTTCCTAAAACTTCCTGAAAATGTAAATTGAAGTTCAGCATCGCACTAACCAAGCTCTTGCACCAGGTAACGACCGAGGAAACCAGTAGCTCTAAATATTGTAGCTACAATGCCACTGCAAATCGAGAAAATACCAAATTAGTGAACTGCATTAACATGATCACTGCAATGGAGATTGGAGAACACTACAGTCATTAACTGGCTTCACCTTCTATAATTCCTCAGGGTAAGTACTAACAAACTAACCAAATGAAATGAAGCCAATGTTTTAAATAGACCTAGACTACAACAAATATAAACGTTTAGAGATAAAAACATGCATTCTACATTAAACATCGTAACTATGTTAGTCCTCACGAGTCACGACTCACGACTTGATATAAGCCCTTCAAATTACGGTGTATCTCTATGTATGATGTGTCACTTTAACAACAGAAGCTTTTCCATTTTTTTGCCAGTTTTAGAGTTTATGTGTCTTGTTCACACTTTTTATGAATTATGAAATACGGGTTATCCCTGTAGAATGTGGGAAGATCATAGATCAGATGAGTATAGAAGTTGCGAGGATAAGAAGTTTATGGTAGGTTCTGGTAGCAATCAATGGCAGCTGAATGAAGTTGTAAATTGTGGAATGTGGAACCCTGGTCAAGGAACTCAACTACAAAGTGGTTTAGCAAATCCTCATGCACAGAGCCAGTCACCGAGTAGTTTGTAACACCCTCAAATCTGAGTATGCAGCGGAATGTTGAATATCCGAAGGCGTTACATTATTGGTATATATATATATATTCTAGAGGATGACTATGGGTGGTTTTGGTGAAGCCAGTGGCTTTGTTCAGTGGCTTGGTTTAGTGGCTTTGTTTAGTAGGTTCGTCCAGTGGCTTGGTGAATTGCTTACAATGTGCTCAGGTTAGCCTTTCCTTACTAAACAAAAATAACAGGCTTACAAATGAAAGTGGAGATTTGGGTAATATCTTATTTTAATCAGGTAAAAACAAGTTTTTTCCAAACATAATCTTAGAGTTTATTAGTAGTATTGAAAAAGTAGGCTCGAGGCATGCTTATTGGATAACACGTAACTTGTTTCAGTCTTGGAAGGTATAACACGTAATTGTCACAGTTAACCCACATCAATAGTCTTCGTATTCTGATGATGGTCTCTTATTGATTACAAGATGTTGGTTATAGGATTTAGATATTTCACTATTCTAATGTATAGCAATTCCTATATAAAGAGTTGTGGTACTGGATTCTGGTGTTGTAACAAAAATTTCATCATAGGTAAAGCTTATATGATGCATTCTCATAGTAACTGTAAGTGTGAGTTTGTGGTTGTTGTTAAAAAGAATTTTGTTATGAGTAATGATTGTTCAGATCATATGATTTGGGGTGTTTGGAACAAGGGATTTGGTTAGGTAACTATATATGGTATTGAATTAGTTTTTGCTAGAAAGTTTGATTTTGTCATTACTAATAATAAGACTTTGAATATCAGAAATGTGGTCTCAGTTTATATGGTCTGGAGTGTTTTGGTAATGGGAATTAACTGTGTAAAAACAAATGGTATAGAATGGATTTTTTTGTGAAAATGATGAATTTAACAAAATTGGTGAATTCATGAATCGGTTAACTGGTTATGGGAACATGCTTATAAGGAATACTAATGTTCTGCAAGTAGTTCTAAATATGGACAATTTTTGTAATAGTTTTTTTATTCAAATTCTTTACTTAGGTGGTTCAGAGTGCAGATTTCAAAACTCGTCAAGATATTGAGCCAGAGCTCGGCTTGACTAGGTTTTAGTCATAGTTGTAAAAAGAGTTGGAAGCTCTCTGCTGAATAAGTTTTTAGAAATGAGTTTTTGAGTAAAATCAATTGTGTCATCTTTTGGATGACGGAATCATGGTCACTAACCGAATGTCTAATTTAACAATTTTTTTCCAGGATTTAATGTTGAGACAGTTGAATATAAGAACATTAGCTTCACTGTCAAGGATGTTAGTGATCAAAATAAGGTCTGCATTCCTTAAAAAATTCATATGTTTGTTTCCTCGTCGCATGTATATGTTTTTCCTAATTTAATAAATGATATGTGTGGATTGTCACTGTTTAGAAGTGGCTAGATATGGGTTGTTGGATTTAATCTCAATTTGGCATGGGTTGACATGAATACATGATCCAACTATATCCCAAGCTAGATCTTGGATATGTGTCAGATATCTAACCCCTGAAATTTAAGAAAAAAAATTACATAATTCAAGTGTTCGAAATTATTTATGGAAAAATAAGAGAAGCTAGTAGCAGATACATTTTGACCTTGATTTTTGTAATTAAGTAAGTTGTAAGGTCGTGGTTTACACCCTTAGGGCGGATTTTCTTGAGATGGTAGATTATGTGTAGTGGTTGCTGGAGCATCGCCACACACAACAAGCTGTAGTGATTGTTGTGGCCGTTTACTTTTTACTAATATTTTTTCTTTATCCACCTTTTTGTGTCTAGTCTCTGGAGAAATAATATAGTTTTGCTCTTTTTGCAGATTCGTCCATTGTGGAGACACTACTTCCAGAACACACAGGGGTTTATCTTTGTGGTAGATGGAATGACAGGGATTGAGTTGTTCAGGCAAGGGATGAATTGCATAGGATGTTAAATAAGGTATAGATTCTCAAGTCATTATTAAGTCTAAAGCCAAAAGAGATCATCTATAAATCTTATTAGGACACTTGTCAAATTTATCCTTGCTAATTCACACAATGTGAAAAAACTATAAATCTCATTAGGACACTTGTCAAAATCATGCTTGCTACTTCACACAATGTGAATAAAAGAAATATATTAAGAGTCCTACGCATTGTCCTTATGATTTTGGCAGAACATCCGAGTGATACTTAAGTATTCACAGTGAAGATGGAAATCCTGCTTGAGCCAACATCAAACAAGCTCTTGGTAGGTGACTTGTGAGATCATGTACGGATCGAACTTGTGATACTGGATATCAATTCGGTCCATCTTATTAATTAAATGATTTTTGAAAAAGATAAAACTATTGGTGTATCATAAAAACCATTTGCAATTTGACACACTGATTGATTTTCTAAATAGATTTTAAATCTAATGTCTATAGGAAGCCTCGCAAGGGTATCTACACATAGGAAAGTTGAACACGAATTAACGGCTTAATCGGGAAGATAGTAACTTATCGGTTCACTCTTACCGTGTTCTCTGCTTTGAGATGTTTTGGTAATGAGAACGGCTAGTGCAGCTGCGAAACCCTATCAAGGAGATTTTTTGGAATTCTACCTTATCACAGACAGTATTTATACTGAATAACGGAGAACTGTGGTTGTTACAAACGTATTCGACGAAGTGACAAAGCCACTTGCGTCCATATATGTTGTTTATCACTATCCTATTTATGCAGATTTCCTGACGGTGGTAGTAGTTTCCCAAGGACAAGTCGAAGCCAATACCACATGCTCATACTCGACCGACATTTAAAGACATCATGAAAGCTCAAGTACATGTTTCAAGACTTCCGCTACTCTGATATCATTTGTCCTTCTTGAAGTGACAATGTGTTAAAGTTAAAGAACATCAAGAAAGATGCATCATTAAAGCTTTTAAGTTATCATATCAAGAAAAGTATAAGCATGTTGGTCTAGAAGTCACAAGATCACAAGAAGGCAAGATATCACAAGATGAGGATTAGAGATTATACTTGGTTGATGATCTCAAGAAGGTCAAGATCACATTCATGTCAAGTCAAAGATACAAGTCAAAGCCTAAAGTCTATAATCACTACATCAATTAACAAGTTAAAGATTGAAGTTACAAACTACGAGCCCAAGACTAAGGTCAAAGCATAGTATGCTAGGTTTAAGTTTTTGTAAATTGGAGTGACCTCCCTTCGGGGGATATTGTTAGGAATACGAAAAGTATCGGTCACTTCTAATATAATTAGTCATAGCTCGTAGTAAGTTGAATATGTAATGTTAGTAAGCTAATCGGGCCAAAGTCACATGGAAAGCCCATTACCAAGCCCATGGCCGGTTATAGCTTAGAGTATATATACCTTCTCCACATATAGAGAGGGTGTTGGTTGTTCATTTTTCTCACACACACTTAATTTAATATTCTCTTCTTTGTTTCTATCTCTAAGTGTTCATTCAACCATCGATTTCTCTCTTTAAAACTCTAAACGAATTCCATACTATATGTGTTAAGATATTCTACAGGGTGCTCCAAACTACGTGTAATAAGCCTCTTCCAGAGTATTCCCTTCTTCCTTTAGTGGGCAATCCTTTGTATAGTATGGTCCCTTGCATAGTTCGCATCCGACTTGAGCAACGTATACATTCTTGTTGACTTTCTTGATCTCTGTTCCGAGGTTATTGAGCTAGGCTTGAATAGCAGCTAGTCTGTCAGAAGTTTTAGTACTTCTGGCTTTTGAGGATGTTCCATTATGCCATTTCTGGGAGTATTCAGCCATTTCTTGGATGGCTATTTTTGTATCTGTGGTAGTTTTAGTGGGAATGGCACCTTTAGAGTCAAGGATTTGTCTGGTGGGAACATCGAGCCAATTATAAAACAAGATAACTTCCTACATATCAGTTAAATAATGATGAGGACATTTCATCAAAAGTTCCTTAAATCTTTCCCATGCTTGGAAGAGACTTTCATCCGGTTCTTGTTGGAAATTGTTTATCTCCTCCATTTTCTTTGTCATGCGAGCAGGTGGGTAGTACTTGTTTAGAAACTTGGTTTTTAGGGTTTCCCAATTTGTGATTGAACCTGATGGTTCGTTCCTGAGCCATCGACTTGTAGCTCCAGTTAAGGACATGTAAAAAACTTGAAGCATTACTTGATCTTGAGTAACCTCTGGAATATGAAATAAGTCAACGATCTCAAGGACTTTTTCAATGTGTTCATTTGCGTCTTCATGTTCTGAATTGCTAAAAGTATTTTTACGAAGCTCCTTGAGATATTGCCTTTTTAATTCAAAGTGAGTTTTGTCATTAATCTTGGGCCTAACAACTCCTGACCCATAATTTCCATGGGTCTTGCTCATGTATTTCTCCATTGTTTCTGTCATAATTTCTGTAGTTTCTTCTTCTGAATGTTCTTTGATGTCAGAAAATAAATCAAGCTCTGGTGAACTTGACTCCACAAGACCAGGTGTCTCGTAGAGCCTTCTTTTTGAGCGAAATGCACTTTCCAGGTTTTCAAAAGGTGTAATTAGTTCCTTAGTGGAACTTCTTGTCATGCATCACCTGAAACAAGGGATAATAAATCATTAGGATAGGCTCTTTGGAAAGAATACAGAAAATTAAACACGGAAATCAATTTTTTAGTTCTGTGACTGTATCAGATGAGCAATACGCCGTATTCAATTAATTTGAATACGCCGTATTGTCTGCTAAAGGTCAGTATGCCGTATTGATTGCACAGAATACGCCGTATTGTTTAGAAGAACATATACGTCGTTTAGACTATAGAAATCAATATGTTGTTCTGAGTGGAAAGGTTGATACGCCGTATCCAACTGGTGGATACGGCGTATCTGTTGATCTGTCAGAACAGGATACTTAGAAACTAATTAAATAATGTGGGAATTTAAACACACAATTAAATCACACAATTAAATTAATTACAAATAGAATTAAATTACACTAATTAAATTAATCTAAACTAATGGTTAGAAATACTAATAAACATAAAGGTTAAACTTTTTCACTCCCCGGCAACGGCGCCAAAAACTTGATGTGCTGTCGTGTAGGGTCAATTTATTGATTACCAAGTTTTACATTTATATTTAGCCGACTTATCCTAAAACAACACTTTAATGGGTAGTGTACCCGATCGGGTGGAGTTTCGTGGTAAGAAGGGTATCGAACACTAAGAGCGAGGTCGTTAACCTTATAATCTATAATTTTAATTTTTCTAGTTAAGTTAATTCTAATTACTAGTTAAACCTATGTTATATACGTTTCTAACGGATATGGGGGGTTTTCAACTTGAGAGACTGGCACAGGTTTTATGGTGACAATAATCAATTCTAAACACAATAAACATTCATGAAAACAATTAGATGATAAAAGAGCGGTACAAGCCAAGTAATAGAAAACTATATTAGCCATATTTTTTTAAAATCTGATTAAGTGTTGGTTTGTTTATTTAGTGCAATGATTTCTTATCTCGAAGCGGCATATCATTCTTAAGACTTAGGCGGGACATCATCCTAAGACCTAGACAAGTTGAATCCTGTCACAATTAATGCATCCGCATAAAGCATCCTTTAGTTAATTATAATCTATCTAGGGATTATAAAAATGGTGATCTTGATAAACCTTAGCCCATCGGGACTTTACCCACTTACTATTTGACGGTATTTTATATACTGGTAGTTCACTTATTCAAATCTTTATCAATTAACCAAGAACATACTTGTTGAAATATTACAGGTCACCTGCCGGTCCAAGTAAGCTCTTAATTTAAAGACAAAGATAGAACGTTACTTATAATCCTATTGGTGCAGTAATATAAAACACGATATGGAGAGCTATCCCAGTATCTAGCTCACTTGTTAGGTGTAACTAGACCCAGTTGAATGATAGGTCGCATATTCAAACACGTAGACAAGTATCATGCGATAAACATAATTAAACCTTTAACGATAAATTAAGAAAATCATTTTTAAAACAAACATTAAATCTTCATTAAGATGGCTAATACCCAAGGATATTAGCCCATAACCATTGTAATTATACAAGTGTGATCAAATAACCAAGGTAAACTAAACGTTTTACCGAATGATACCAAAAATTAAATGATTACAAGAGTAAGGAAATTACACGGTGTCTTCTATGGAATCGTGATCGATGCTTGACCTTTCGTTGCTCTTCTTCTCTTTAGAAAATCGTATTTTATGTGTATGGTATGAAGAATATGATTTTGCACACTGAAAACTCGTTTTTGAGTCTTCTATTTATAACCTCTGAAAAATGATGGATATGCCATATTAGGCTAGGCTAATACGACGTATTAAGGTGTATCTCTTGGAGTACGCGCAAAGTTTATGATCAGTATAATATACATTCCCAAAATAATAATATCTTCGTATCTCTAAATAGTTATCTTCATGGATACGGCGTATGGCATAAGGTGGATACGCCATATTGGGAATTGTGAAGACTTGGCGCTGACCGTATCTCTTTTCTTGGATATGGCGTATTGGTCAGAAATGAGTAATCTTCAAATGTCTTCATTTTAGCTCCAAAATATGCGCCTTTTAGTATGTCTTCACAAATCACTCCTCAATTACTGCAAATAACACTTTTAAGCAATTAAGTATAAATTCTTGCAATAATTATACAAAAGTGGTTAGTTTATTCGGGATAAATGATGGTACAAATGTGACGTTATTTGATGCCATCATATATATATATATATATATATATCATAATGGTATGTACACAACACACACACACGAGCTACGCAGCGGATATAATTCATATAGCATAAATAATTAACACATAAAAACATAAATAAGAAAACATACCGTTAGCAATCAAGCTAGTGACGAACGCAAGATTCTTTGAGTACACGCACGTATGTAATAAACGTGCTTATCAAAACTACTCCAAGTTACTAAAGTAAGTAACCTCCACGCGGTTCATACATTACGCGTCTAGCAGTATCACTCGAATGCTAGTTATTGACCACTAGGGGTGTCATTAGGGTCGGGTCAACCCGAACCCGAACCCGAACCCGATTATGCTAAACGGGTCGGGTTTTAACGGGTTTAAAAATGTCGCGGGTTGATTTCACCCGAACCCGCCAACCCGCTAATGTAATAGGGTCGGATTAGGGTTTAAAAAAAATAGTTTGCGGGTTCGCGGGTCAACCCGATTAGACCCTACAAGAGATTAAAAATTATTAAGTTTAACCTTTTTTTAAAAAGGCCAAAGCCCATTTACTGAATATACATGGAAGACGTTTGGTTATCCCACACCACCAAACCTTCGTTCCACTTCCCACAATAACCTTCTGTAGACTAAAACCTTCGTTCCCACTTCCCACTTATCAATTATCATCATCATTCGTTCTAGTAGAATCATACATTCGTTCCAGTTTCGGTTATCACATCACAAGATCATCATCATTCAAAGGTAATTGTTTTAGGGTTTTTTTAAGCTCAAGTTTCTTATTAGTAATTAGCTAGTTTTAAAACCTTCGCTGTAGATGAAAACCTTCGTTGTAGTGTTAAAAACCTTCGCTGTATATGGTTTAAAAAACCTTCGTTGTAGTGTTAAAAACCATATTAATTGATGTTTATATGGTTGGATTGAAAAAGGTTAAAAACCATATTACTTCGCTGTGGCCTGTGTAATATGTTTACTTATCTAAAGCATATTACAGTGCATGTTATGAGTCCATGATACATGACTTTGGTCCTTATTTTAATTACAGTGCATACATGACTTTGGTCCTTTTTTTGTAAATTATCTTTCAACGTTATTGTGCAATGCAAACTTGATGTTTACCATTACTTGTTGATGTTTCTTTTATTTTAATGTTGTTAGATGACGTTGGAATCACACTCTGTGAATCAAACATCTGTTGAGGTTGACCAAACGGACATGGAGGAGGTGGAGGAGTTCGAGGTCCAGGAGGAGGATGAGGTAGAAGAACAACCAAAGGGTCGCAAAAAAACATCCGCGGTATGGAACGATTTTGATGAATTAAAGCTTAAAAAAGGTGAGACACTTCTCGACAAGAGAGCTAAGTGTAAACATTGTGGTAAAAGTTATAAATGCAACTCTAGAACGCATGGTATTACAAATCTTAAGAATCATCTACTTACATGCAAACCATACTTAGAAAAACAAAGTAAGTCTCAAACTAATATAACTTTTGAGGGTGGTGATGCAAAAAAGATGATGGCATGGAAGTTTGATCAAAAAAAAGTAAGGAAGCTTTAGCACACATGATAATTGTCGATGAGCTTCCATTTAGCTTTGTGAAAAATTCGGGTTTTAAGCATTTTCAAAGAATCAACCAACCTTTATTTGATATTCCGTGTCGAGGTACAATAACACAAGAGTGTTTAGGGTTGTATTTACGTGAAAAAAACAAGCTTCGTGAAACAATTAGGAAAAATATTGGTAGGATTTGTTTGACTACCGATGGTTGGACATCAGGGGTTAAGAAGAAGAGTTTTATGGCTCTTACGGGTCACTTTATAGATAATGACTGGAATTTGGTCAAGAAAGTGTTGAACTTTTGTCGTCTTGATGGGCATCGAGGGATTGATATAGGAAAGGGGGTTGAAAATTGTTTGGAAGAATGGGGTTTCACAAATATTTTGTCTATTTCAGTTGATAATGCAAGCGCAAATGATGGTGCTATTACTTTTATGAAGCTAATACTTGAAAAATATGATGCTTGTTTGTTATCGGGAGAATGGATTCATATTAGATGTGCGGCTCATGTTGTCAACCTTATAGTGCAAGATGGCATAAAACACGTTGGTAGCTCGATTGAAAGCATTAGGTGTGGCATTAAGTGGATTAAGAAGTCGGGTGCTAGGATTGAAAAGTTTAA
Source organism: Tanacetum coccineum (assembly GCA_026074375.1). Classification (NCBI taxonomy): domain Eukaryota; kingdom Viridiplantae; phylum Streptophyta; class Magnoliopsida; order Asterales; family Asteraceae; genus Tanacetum; species Tanacetum coccineum. The sequence continues at coordinate 74,488 of BQNB010002143.1, forward strand.
TAAATGTGCTCGTAGTGCTAGATGTGAAAGCACTAAGAGTTTGATACTTGATTGTCCAACTAGGTGGAACTCGACTTACAATATGTTAGTAGTAGCTCATGAATATAAAGATGCTTTTACTAGGTATGATTTAGAAGAGGTGGATTTTGGGCTTCATATTAGGACAAAAATCATTCGGTTCCGGGTCTTGAAGATTGGGTTAAGGCAAAAAGGTTGTGTCATTTTCTAAAAACTTTTTATGATATTACTTTGAGAATTTCCGGGACTAAGTATGTGACATCACATACACTAATCAATGAATTAGCCATAATTCGTGCTCTTTTAAGAGCATAACTTGATTGTGATATTCATGGTGAAGCACCTACGGATAAACATCTCTATGACATTGTTACGACGATGAACCAAAGTTTGAAAAATATTACGGTGAGGTTGAAAACATGAATTTGTTGGTGTACTTTGCTTTCATTCTTGATCCAAGGAACAATTAGATGTTATTGTGGATGACCATTATGGAAGGGAAGGCATATCAGTTGTGGTAAAAAAACAAGACTACATTAAAGGTAAAATGAAACTTCTTTATGAAGATTACATACGTATTCATGCTCCATCTTCTACTTCCTCTTCAACCTTAGGGAAACGGCCAAGGAGCACTAATACTAGCCACGAACTCGATCATGGAGATATGCTGAGACGAAGGATGAAAACGGGTCAATCATCTAGTTCATCAACTAGTGAATTAGATAAGTATAATGGTGAATTTTGTGAACCTTTTGATAAAAACGTTCACTTTGATATTTTGCTATGGTGGAAAGTAAATAGCCTTAGGTTTCCAATTCTTTCTTTAATGGCTAGAGATTTGTTGGCCATTCCAATCTCAACAGTTGCTTCAGAGTCGGTATTTAGCACTAGTGGTCGAGTGTTGGATTCATTTCGGAGCTCTTTGGGTGACAAAACTATCGAATGCTTAGTTTGTGCTCAAGATTGGCTTCGTATAAGTTTAAATCCAAAAAATGAAGATATGGATACAATTGCAAAAATAGAAAAAGGTACCTCTTTTATCTTTTATATTTGACAATATTATACTTACTATATATCGCTAAATATTTTAATGTTCTTTTATGTAGAATTGATGGAGCAAGAACGTGCACGCTTGAATGATTGAAGATTGATGATTAATGGAGCAAGAACGGGCACGTTTGAAGATTGAAGATTGATTCTGTCACATTAGATGTATGCTAACTACTGTTATGTTAATTCTTTTTTTGTTTCATGCCTACTATTGTGGTACTATTATTTGTCTTTGGTTTTTGTTGAATCTATATTTGGTTTACTACTGTTAAAAGGGGCGTTTGGTTTATAACAGTACATGTCAATTTGCAGGTCTGTTGCAAATGGGTCATATAGGGTTCTTATTGTTTGGTTTGTTTTAGCTGCAAATGGGTCATATTTGGTTGTTTCTACAAGTCTAAACCAAATACATTTGGTCTGCATTATATTCATGTTAGTAATTTGTAATGGGTTGTAATCTGTAATTGGTTTAGACTTGTGGGTCTGCTGCAAATGCAATCTCTTATGTGCAATACATTTTATGTTATGAGTCTGCTGCAAAACAAGTAGTAGGTTCTAAAATGAATGTATTACTTCTATTTTTAGTGGGTTCTAAAACAAGTAGTGGGTTCTATAACAAATTATGGGTCTGCTGCAAAACTGCAAAACAAGTCTGCTGCATAACAAGTAGCATCTTTAGTTCTTTTTGGTTATTTTAGTTTTTTTTAATTTTCAGACCATGGAACTCTTTTAAGTCTACATATATTGATAATATATGTAGAGTTATAGGCACTTTAGATATTTGTTGCTTTATTAAACATAAGACATGACAATGTGGTAAGTAATAGATCAAAAAAGCATAAGTGCTGCTTTTCACAGATTTAGTTTAGGTGGTACCCAACAAAAGCAAGATCAAAAGCTTAAAACTTGTTATTTGTTAATTACAGTAGTTGACTTATAAACAAAAGCAACAGCAAAATAGTCTAATGTTTCAACCCGATAACTCGACTGACCCGACCCGACAAACCCGAAACCCGATTAACCCGAACCCGCCACACCCGATTTCTTATAGGGTTGGGTTGCAGGTTAGTTTTTCTAAGCCAAACCTGACTTAACCCGACCCGACTCAACCCGATTACCCGATAATCCGACCCGATAACACCCCTACAAGGAAGGTACCGTGGGAACCGTGCCACAGTGCCAAATTTTGCCTTTAAATAGCAAGCCATTTTTCATTTTTACTCACTCATTCTTACTCTCATATCTCTCTTATAATATGATATCTCTCTTGTTTTCAGATCTAGTTAGTTTCATATATCATTTGTAGGTAATTCTCTTAATAGAAAAAATTGACGAAATTGCATACGAGACGATCGAGCTCAAGTTATCTTGTTCCAAGTCTTTGTCATCTTATCAAGATCACCTTGATGTATCTTGTACTTCATTTAGTCATCATATATTCATTGTAAAAGAAGTTGATTGCATTGGGTTGGTTCTACCTTTGTTAGAACTCGGTATTTAGCTTTGTACCGATAAAAGGTGTAAGCGACGTTGTGAGGCTTCTCCGCCGGTTAAAGGAGACTGGTGACTAGTGTTTACGAACTCTCGAGTAGCCGAACCACTATAAACGCTTGTGTCTCGGTTCTATCTTTTCTTACTCTCTCTTTACTTTACTTGCACTTTGTATTTATTTCTTATCTCGTACATCAATCAATATCATCAACTTCACATAAACTAAAACTATATTTTTAAAAAGACATATTTAATCGGTAAAACTATTTAACCTCACTTCTAGTTTTCCACAATTGATATCAAGAGTAAGGTTACTAAAGCCTTTTAAAATATATTGTATTTTAAAACTTTAAACGATCAAATGGATTTGAAAAACTACAAAGAGGGTCAATCTATGCAAAGACCACATCTCTTTAAAGCTAATTGCTTTATTTATTGGGAAAATAGATTTGAGACTATGTGAAGTCTAAAGATATTGATCTTTGGCAAATAATTGTTAATGGTGATTACAAACCTACTATTAAGAACTTTGTAACCGGTCAAAAGGAACTTAAAACTTATGATAAACTAAAAGACGAACACAAAAAAATGCTTTCTAAAAATGATGAGGCCAAAATGGTTTTATACAACGCTTTGCCTAAAAAGGATTATGAAAGAATATTTATGTGCAAAACCGCTAAGGATGTTTGGAACTCTCTTGTCATAACTCATCAAGGTAACAAACAAGTTAAGGACAACAAAATAGACTTGTTTGTTCAACAATATGAACAATTCATTATTTTCGATGATGAAACTATTGACTGCGCCTTTGCTAGATTTAATACTATAGTTACATTTTTAAAAGCACTTGACGAATCTTTTTCAAGTCGTAATCATGTTAGGAAATTCTTGAGGGCTCTTCCAACTAAATGGCGTCCAAAGGTGACGACTATAGAAGAATCCAAGGACTTGTCAACACTACTTTTAGGTGAACTTCGGTAACTTGAAGGTCTATGAAGTAGTGTTTGAGAAGGACTCAGAGGTCTCCAAAAGTAAAAAGGAAAAATACAAGTCATTGGCTCTTAAATCTAAAAGAGTATCAAGTGACGAAGAAGTCTCGTGTTCGGATAGTGATGATGAAGAATATGCTATGGCAGTAAGAGATTTCAAGAAATTCTTTAGAAGAAGAGGTAAGTTCATCCGACAACCGCACGACGACAAAAAGACCTTCCGAAAAGCAAAGGAGGAGAAGGAAGGAAGAGAGGAGCGAAGGTGTTTCAAGTATGGCGATTTGAATCACTTTATAAGTGATTGTCCCAAACACTCCTACAATGACAAAAAGGCATTCGTGGGAGGTTGTTGGAGCGATAGTGAAAAAGAGGATGACTCCAAGAAGGACGAAATTTATCTAATGGCACATGACACAAATGAGGTACTTTCCAACACTCCTTATTATAGTAGTTCTTCTTTGGGTAGTGAGTCTTTACAAAACGAATACAACAAGTTGTGCAAAATTAGTCTTAGAATAATCAACAAAAACAAACACCTAAAGACTAAAAATAAATTCCTAGATAATGAGGTTTGTGATCTTAAGAGAAAGTTATAACGACTAGAGAAAAATAAGGAAATCAATGTAGAATGTAAATCGTGTATCGACCTCCGTACTAAAATTGACTCACTTTCCTTGAAACTCGCTAAATTTGAAAATAGTAGTCACTTTTTGCAAGAAATGATTGAAAATCAAATATTACAAAAAGATAAAAAGGGCCTTGGATTCACAGAAGATAAAGATTCGACTAGCGAAGCAAAAACGGGAAAAATGGGTCAAGAAAGCAACAAAGTGCCTTCTGAGGAACCGGCCCACACGGTACCCTCTGCAATGGTACCGCCTAGTAAAAATGCAGGGTACCGTGGGATTGTATTAGCAAAAGAAATTTTAGAACCAATTTTGCAAAATAGAAACGAGTTTGTCCAAGTAACTAAGAAAACCTTACCTAGTGCTTCTGTTGGAAATGTAAAACAAACACCAACCTTAAAACTTGGTCAAAGACTTGGAGAAAGCAAAATCCAAACACGACCTAAAACCCCCTTAGGAGACCTAACAATTTATACCCTAAGAGCGACTACCATCAAGTAGGTTGGAACTATTCATCACAACTGAGATATCAATTTTAACCACCTAACTTTAGTTCTTGGGGACCTTACCCTCCATACCCTTACATGAACCAACCAAACGGTATGTTTAACGCTAACGGACCCATAAGATATTGGGGACCAAACGCTTGAGTTCTTTTATACTTTTAGGTACGTCTAAAAGTGTTACCCTCGTTTTAGTAAAGTGATGGTCATTAAATATTCTCAAGCCTTGTATAGGAAAATGTACTTTACGAGAATTAATCTAAGCTAATTGGAGGTGTCGGGCTAAAGCCTATGTATTCGGCCCATATAAGTCCAAATGACCCAAAGATAGTCCAAGCCACTTTGTAGTATAAATACCACCCTCCTAGCATGTTAGGAGGGTGTTGGTTCTTATTTTTCTCTTCTATGAAAGCCTTTCACTTTTCTTTTTACTCTTTCTCTCTAGCTCTTTCTCTCGCTAGATTTTTCTTTATTTTCGTGTGATTTGATAGGACAACATGTGGTATCAAGAGCCTAAGGGTGTTTAGTGGTTTCGTTTAGCTTATCAAACAGCTTATTAAAGCTTTTTGATTCGTCTTATTTTGTATCATTTCAAACCGTGGGTTTTTGATCATTTTCGATGCATTTTTGGTTTAAAAGTTGTTGTTTTCGATCATCAAGTTGTACTTTCCTTATTTTCGTGCTTATTAGTAGCGTTCGAGGTGTCAAACAGCTTTTTTGAGTGAAAATTTTTGGGCTTAATAGGTTGAATATTGCAGTTTATGTCAAATTTTTGAATACTGCGGTTTACGTTTTGAATACCGCGATTTACGTCTTGCATACTGCGGTTTATGTAAAACTGTTTTCTACGGTTTATGTCTTTCATTATTCTGCAGTTTATGTTTTTACAGGGGATACATTTTTCTGTGATTTATGTCATTTAAGGGAACAAAACTCTGCCAAAAGTTTGTTTCCTCTGCGGAATATGTTCTGATTATTTATGCGGTTTATGTTTGACTCTTCACTGCAGTTTATGTTTTGACCTTTTTCTGCGGTTTATGTTTACTATCGTTCTGAGGTTTATGTAAGTTTTCACTACATAATATGTATTGAGGTCATCCCGCGGAGTACGTAAACCATTATCATGCGAAATAAGTTTCTTCATCCTGCGGTTTATGTTTAACATTATCCTGCAGTTTATGAAATGCAGGGACACTAATCTTGCGAAATAAGTAATTTTCGGAAACAAAACTCTGTCCAATTTGACTCAAGATCTTTAAAAAACAATCAAGAACAACTCATAATCACTAATCACTAAAACGATCCTACTATATCATTTCACATTACTTTTGCAATGTCGACTCAACAAGACATTTATGCTGCTGGTTCCGAAAACCGTCCACCTATGCTCAACAAAGACAACTACATTCCACGGTCTTCTCGTCTTCTTCGTTATGCAAAGAGTAAACCAAATGGAAAGTTAATCTACAATTCCATTATGAATGCTCCACATGTCAGACGAATGATTCCTGAACCAGGTGATCCAGACTGTGAAGTTCTTGTTGCTGAAACTTTTCATGAGCAGACTAATGAGAAATTTACTGAAAAAGAAGTAAAGCAAATGGAAGCAGATGATCAAGCCATTCAGACTATACTCATGGGTCTTCCTAAAGACATCTATGCTACTGTTGCTAGTTGTGAAACTGCTCAGGAAATCTGGTTACGTGTTCAACAAATGATGAAAGGTTCTGATATTGGAATTCAAGAGAAAAAGGCTAAGTTGTTTAATGAATGGGAAAGGTTTACTTCTATTGATGGGGAATCGATTGAGTCTTACTATTGTCGCTTCTCAAAGCTAATGAATGACTTCAAAAGAAACAAACATTTTCCAAAAAAGATTGCCAACAATCTCAAGTTCCTAAACAACCTACAACTAGAATGGAGTCGACATGTTACCATTGTTCACCAAACAAAGGATTTGCATGAAGTAGATTACACTCAGTTGTATGATTTCTTGAAATACAATCAGGTGGAGGTAAATGAGCTAAGGACAAAACGACTTGCAAGAACACATGATCCTTTGGCATTAATGGCAAATTCCAATAATCCTTACAATTATCTAGTGTTTCACCAAGATCAACCATCATAGATAACCTACATGCAACAATCACCACCCAACAACAACTATAACCCACAACCATCATTCAACCAGAACTACATGCAACAACCAATGATTAACCCCGAAGACATTTCCGATCCCACAACAGCAATAAACATGGCACTTGTTCTAATAGCTAAAGCATTCAAACTTAACTATTTGACACCAACCAACAACAACCAAATAATTTCATCCAACCTACGCAACAGGCAGATTGCATAACCGGGTATGAATATGGGTCAAGACAGACAGATGCAGATGGTTGAAAGTAATGGTGGAAATCAATTTAGACAGTATGCTGGGTAGAATGTTAAAAATCAGAATGGGTATAATGCAACACGGAATGTCAGGAATCACAGTTCAGAATCCGAGTGTTTAGAATGTTGGAAATCCGAATGAGCTTATTGTTGTTCCAGGGATTCTAATCCGAATGCGAATCAGAATGGGAATGGTAATGTTGTAGCAGCACGGGCCGAAGGTAATGGTAATGGGAACAACAGAAATCAGATATGATGTTACAACTGCAGAGGAATAGGTCATCTTGCTAGGAATCGAATAGTCAGACCAAGAAGAAGGGATGCTGCTTATCTTCAGACTCAGTTGTTGATTGCCCAAAAGGAAGAAGCAGGAATCCAACTCCAAGCTGAAGAGTTTGATTTGATGGCTGCTGCAGGGGATCTTGATGAGATTGAGGAAGTCAATGCAAACTGCATTTTGATGGCTAATTTGAAGCAAGCATCGACATCGGGTACTTAGATTGACAAAGCTCCCGTCTATGATTCAGATGGATCAGCTGAGGTACACCATGATACAAATAGTTATAATAATGATATATTTAAAATGTTTACTCAAGAAGAGCAGTATACTGAGCTACTCGATCCCATTACTGAGCCACATATGATTTAACAAAACAACAGTAATGTTATCTCTATGGAATCTAGTGTGGAACATAATGGATGAACAGTAGAACAACATCATGCAACTGTTGAGGAAACACATGCTTATTTTGAATCATTATATATTGGCAATTAAAGTTGAGAAAGTCAACTCGGTCAATCGCAAAATGAAAGAAACAAATGCTGAATTGACCACTAAGCTTGCTAGATATAAAAATCAAGAAAAATGTTTTGAAATTAATCAAGAAAAATATGATAAGCATGAACGTTGCTACTAAAAGTCTGTTTATCAAGAGCAATATCTTAATAAAAAGATAAATGCACTTCACTTAAGTTCTGCTAAAACGATAATGACTTTGAATGACGAAATTGCAAATTTAAATAACCTAAATAACCATCTTTTAAAAGAAAAATCAACTGTTTCTCTTCTTCACTCGCATTCGCTCTCCGCAAAAGAAAAAGTTGAAAAGTGATTTCAAAACACGCGAAGACGAGTTTCTTGATAAATAAATTCAATATGAGAAAAAGATAAATGAATTAGATAACATTTTGGTTAAAATAGGTTACTCGATTTAAATGATGCATATGCTTTCACCTAAGCCAGACTCGTTTACCACATTGAACTAAAAATGGCTCTAGGTTATCAAAATCCCTTTTATCTCAAGCAAGCTCAACAGAAACAATAGAGTTTGTATAATGGCAGAGTATTATTAGAAAAGCATGATCCTCCTGTTGTGTATGATTCAGAGGAAACACTGCAACTTGCTCAAGAGAGTCGTTTAAAAATGAAACAATTGAACAAAAAAAAACCGACAAATTATGCAAAAATTAATAAACATTCTGAGGTTTTTGTTTCTCAAAAGGCCAAGTCACGAGAAGAGGTGTATTTTTCAAATACTTCTAAAATGGCCAATGTTTCAAACACAGTTTCCAAACCATTTTCAATACCTGTTGATGATCCCCTCTTTTTTTTTTTATTTTTTATTTTTTTTTTTTTTTTTTTTTAATTTTTTTTTCTAGGTGATACTCCATGTGTTGCCCGAAAATTTTTAAATGAGGTAAAGGACACCATTGTGACTCTTCAAAGTGTTATTAAACATAGAATGAATGAAAACATAACAAATTGGTCGTCTTTGGCTTATCAAGAATTTCACAAGATTATTAAGGATGAAATTGCTCCTATTGTTAACCAAGTTGAAGCTAGAGTTTAAATTTGACAATTCATTTGTAAACTCCCCGCTCGGACCTGCCCCTCTTTGCCCTGCGCCCCTTCGCCGAGACTTTAAATCTCTTGCAAAAGAGGGCCGACGGAATCGTCTTGAAAGATCTCGGTTTTTGGAAAAGAAAAAAACTAGCGTCTCTTATGAGCAGTTGTCAGTCAGGTATTATGTCTATTATGCAAAATCCTATTGGTGTCGACACATCCGGTCTCCAGGACTGTGCTTGAACGTTACGAAAGAAAGGTTTTCAAATTGTATCATTAAAAGGAAATGAATATGCTAAGTAGTGAGAGAGAGAGAGAGTGAGAGAGAGTACCAAAAAATGTGAAGAATGCAAATATGACAAAATTTCATACGATAAAGCTTATAACAACATGCAACATCAAATTGAACGGTTACAAGCTTAGTTGGAAGATCTCAAGGGTAAGAGTATGGATACTCAATGTGCATCTGATACCCTTGATCCTTTGTCTCAGAAACTAGAAGATGAGAACGTGTCCTTAGAGTTTCAGGTTTTAAATTATGCAAAAGAAAATGCACACCTTAAGACCACATACAAGAACCTTTTTGACTTTATCAACGTGATACGGGCTTAAACAAAAATCATAACTGGCTCTTTGCAAGAAAAGTTAAATGATACGATTTATGAAAATGCTAAGTTAAGAGCCCAGTTATTTGATAAGGTTTCTGAACAAAAAGACACCACCAAAGGTACGAGTGTGAATACTAAGTTTTCAAATCAATCAACCTTGGGGAAACCGTCTTTGCAACCTATCAGAAACCATCATGTTGTTTGACAACCGAATGCGTTTCAATCTGAATGACCAAAATCTTCAAAAATCCGAGTCCTTCCCAAAGTTGATGAGTCGAATGATTTGTCAAACCCAATCACTTCAAACTCGGTACCTAACACCAAAGAATCAAAAGTTGTGGAAAATGATAAAGTGATTGCCCCAGGAATGTTTAGGATTAATCCTTTTAAGACTTTTAGGGAAGAAAAATTTGTGCCTATCAATAAAGCTAGAGCAACCGTTAGGACAAATTCGATCACTTTTTCACAACCTTATGTCATCACTAAGAAAGATGTTAATTCTAACTCAAATGGTTTATCTTTAACAAGAAAAGACAACATTGATAAGACTAGAAGGCCACAGACTAGGTGCATACAAGAATGATGGGTTCTCCTGTGCTTCGTAAGAGTAGTTGCATCAAGAATAAAGAAGTTAAAGCAGAAGAACACCATAGGAATTTATTGCTTTCTAAGAATCAAAAACATAATTCATCTAAATGTAATAACATTAAGCTTGCTATTTGAAATGATAAATCTTAAGTTGTTTGTGCTATGTGTAAGAAATGTTTAATTACTTCTAATCATGATGTATGTGTGCTTAATTATGTGAATGACGTAAATTTTTGTGATGAAAACCAAAATGCTAATGTTTCAAATCAAAAGAAACATAAGCCAACAGTCAGGACGACTAAAAAGGTAGGGTCCAAAGGAAGACTTGCACCACCTAAGCCTAGGAAACCTAGAACTTGCCTTAGGTGGTCACCAACTGGAAGAATTTTTAACCTTAAAGGAAAATTAATTGTATCCAATAAATCAGAGTGTCAGTTTGACAGCTCTATAGGTGATAATGCATGTACTTCTAACCCTAAGGAACCTACAAGCAAACGGTTTCCAAATTCTACCTTTTCTTTGGCAGGTCATCCAAATTTGTTTATGGTGCGTCGACTCGGGTTGTTCCAAGCATATGACCGAGAATTTAAAGCTTCTTATTAATTTCGTCTAGAAGTTTTTGGGTCTGTTTGCTTTGAAAATGATCATATTGCTGCAGTTTTGGGTTATGGCGATCTTCAATGGGGAAATATTTTGATTACAAGGGTCTATTTCGTTGAGGGCTTGGGTCACAACCTGTTCTCGGTTGGTCAGTTTTGTGATTCAGATCTAGAGGTCGCTTTTAGAAGGAACACCTGCTTTGTCAGAAATCTTAAAAGGAGTTGATTTGTTGAAAGGAAATCGTACAACAAACCTTTACACCATTAACCTTCATACAAAGGCCTCTACATCTCCAATTTGTCTCATGGCTTTTTTTTTTTTTTTTCTTTTTTTTTTTTACTGCTACTTCTACCAAGTCTTGGTTATGGCATCAACGATTATCCCACCTCAATTTTGACACCATAAATGATCTTGCAAAAACGATCTCGTCATTGGTCTTTCCAAAATTCAATTATTATAAAGAACATCTTTTTCCTTCATGTGAGAAAGGAAAGTGCAAAACGGGCATTGACTGCTCCAAACTGTTCCAAAATTCAAAGTATAGATTACACTTGCTTTATATGGATTTGTGTCGGCCAATGAAAGTTGAAAGCATAAATGGGAAGCGATATGTTCTGGTGATAGTGGATGACTACTCTTATTACACGTGGGTCCACTTCCTCATTTCAAAAGATGAAACACCAGAAGTGATCAAAACCATCCTGATAAAAATTCAAGTCCTTCTTCAAGCTCAAAATAAGAACCAACAACGGCACAAAATTCAAGAATCATTGCCCCGGTCCTCAGCTTCATTCTCCTCCCCCTCCTTTTGATGATGTTGGCATCTCTCACCAAACGTCTTTTGTAAAAACTCCTCAGCAGAATGGAGTAGTAGAACGAAGAAATCGAACATTAATAGAGGCAGCTAGAACAATGCTAATTTTTTCATGTGCTTTGTTATTCTTATGGGCTGAAGTGATTGCTACTACGTGCTACACTCAAAATCGATCCATCATTCACCGACGATTTGGAGAAACACCATATGAGCTTATTAATGGCAGAAAACTGGATATCTCCTTTTTTCATGTATTCAGGGCTCTCTGTTATCCCAAGAATAACCGTGGGGATATTAGGAAGCTTGGTGTGAAAGGTGATATAGGATTCTTCATTGGTTATTCTACTAATTCTTGTGCTTACAGAGTACACAACCGAAGGACAAGGAAGATCATAGAGATGATGAATGTGGCATTTGATGAGCTTTCAGCAATAGCTTTTTAACAACGCAGTTCAAACCCGAGCTTTAAGGGATGAATTCTAGACAAATCAGTTCAGGACTAGATCATACTTATGCTCCGTCAACAATATCATCTCAAAAACCAACTGAATGTGAATTGGATTTATTGTTTGAAGCTATGTATGATGATTATATTAGTGGTCAACCGTCAGCTGCTCCAAGACCTGCTCCTGCTACTTCAGCTCCTCTGGTTCTTCAGACTCCAACGACATCTATAAAAATAGTAGACATTGCACCGACACCAACAAATTCATCTTTACAAGCTACAAATTATTCAAACGCCTTACAGGAATACGTGACGAGCTACAACCACCACATACATGATCAGCAACAGATGATCAAGCACAACTCCAACCTGAAGCAGTTGCTAATTTTTCTAAATGCTATGTTCGATGGAAATACGTTCATAAATCCTTTTGCTCCACCATCCACAAGTTCTGCTGAATCATCATCTCAATATGTGGATCCGTCGAACATGCATACATCTTATCAACCGTACCGACATGGCTATCAATGGACTAAGGATCACCCTCTAGAACAAGTGATAAGAGAACCCTTATGACTTAGGCGCCGGCGTCACTCTCGGTCTCGTTCGACGCTACAGACATATGGTGAAATGTGCATTTATGCATTGACCGTGAGCACTATAGAACCACGCAATGTCAAAGAAGCAATGACTGACCCTGCCTGGATTGACTCGATACAAGATGAGCTTCTCCAGTTCAAAAGGCTTGATGTGTGGGTGTTAGTTCCTCCACCAGATAACATAAAACCCCTTACTTTGAAATGGTTATTCAAAAACAAGCATGATGAAGAGAACACGATCATTAGAAACAAGACTCGTTTGGTTGTGAGAGGGTACCATCAAGAGGAAGGAATAGATTTTGAAGAATCCTTCGCTCTGGTTGCTAGGATGGAAGCTATCAGGATATTTTTGGCATATGCGGCACACAAATCCTTTATTGTATTCCAAATGGATGTGAAAACTGCATTCTTGCATGGTTCGTTAAAGGAAGACGTTTATGTGTGTCAACCTAAAGGTTTCATCAATGTTCTCGATCAATCTATGTCATGTCTACAAGCTAAAGAAGGCACTCTATGGGTTAAAGCAAGCACCGAGGGCAAGATACAATGAATTGTCAAAGTTTCTCCTACAAAATCACTTTTCCAAAGGCACCGTTGATCCAACCCTGTTTATAAGACGCTTAGACGACGACATCTTAGTGGTACAGGTCTATGTAGATGATATAATCTTTGGTTCTACAAACCCTAGATATACCCAATTATTCTCTAACCTTATGAAAAGTCACTTTGAAATGTCGATGATGGGGAAATGACATTTTTTCTTGGTTTACAAGTTAACCAATCCCCCCGTGGCATCTTCCTAAACCAGTCCAACTACGTGTTAGAAATCCTTAAAAAATATGGAAGGGAAACTTGTGATCCCATTGGTACTCCAATGAAGATCAAAGACAAGCTTGACCTTCACAAGAATGGGACTCTAGTCGATGCTACGAAATATCAAAGCATGATTAGTGCCCTTATGTATATTACGTCAAGCATACCGAATATTGTGCATGCTACTTGTTTATGTGCTCGGTACCACGCTAAGCCAACTAAGAAGCACCTCAAAGAGGTTAAAGGATCTTTTTCTATCTCCTGGGAACCGTTAATATGGGTCTCTAGTATACGAAGGATTCTGGTTTTGAACTAACTGGATTTTCAGATGCTGATTATGCGGGATGTCGAGACACCTTCAAGAGTACTTCTGGTGGAACTCAATTCTTAGGCGAAAAGCTAGTGAGCTGGTCCTCGAAGAAACAAGACTGTACGACGCTGTCAACCGCGGAAGCAGAATATGTGTCTCTATCCGCTTGCTGTGCCCAAGTCATTTAGATGCGGACACAATTAACGGATTATGCCTTTCACTTCAAGAAGATTCATATCTATTGTGATTCGAAATCAGCCATAGCCATATCCTGCAACCCGGTCCAACACTCAAGAACTAAACACATCGCTGTCCGCTACCATTTCATAAAGGAGCACGTAGAAAAGGGTACAATTGAACTGTATTTTGTCAAGACTGATTACCAAGTGGCAGACCTTTTCACCAAAGCCCTTCCAGTGGATAGGTTTAATTATTTGGTTCGTCGCCTTGGTATGCGCAGTTTGTCTCCACAGGAGCTTGAACGTCTTGCAAAATCACAGTAATTCTTTGTATATATTCATCAGAAAAACAAATATAAAATTATCAACCTATAAAGCAAAAATTGCTATCAAAATATTTCAAAAATACCAAAAAAAATCTTCTCCACATTCTCTCGTAAATCGATAACATTTACACACCAAGAAATGTTAATTAATATTGACACGGGTGTATAAATGAAGTTCGAGCGAGAGTTTTAAAAGTTTTCAAAACATGTCTCTTCAATTTTTCTCTACGACTTCTAAGTAAATGTCAGCTTAGGACTCGGACTCTAAAGAAAGGAAAATGTTCATTTATGCACATTATTCAAACAACAGGAAGTTCACATCTTCTCGGTCTTGAGCAAAGTCATATAAACATTCAAAGTTTTGAATGCTCAAGAGAAGCACTAAGAAAATGATACTTCATAAGATAAATTATAAATCATTTTCCTGCTGAGCATAATATTTCAAGAAATTTTCAAAAGAAATGTTCAAATTCTTTTAAAATTGTGTGCTCAACCAACTCCCACTCCAAGTTTTTCACTCTAATACACTATTGACGGGGAGTATAAATTTTGATATTAGTTCATCTAGCATGCATTCCTATTATCTTATTGTTTTGGATAGTTTAAAAGTGGATCAATGTACATTCACTTGTATTTTAATTCACTTGTTAAATCAAAAATTATCACCGTATATGCAATTTTTGAGGGGGAGAATAGTGATTAAAATGTGATCAATAAGGCTAAATATGGATAAGATCTCTTGATTATAAGTGTGTTCTCGACCTCGCATGTGCAAAACTCTCTCATAATAAGATGTATATGTGTAGGGGGAGCTTTTTGGTGATATAGAAAACTCTCAATGTGTAATAAATGATTTCTCGAACACGTTGATTGCTTTTTTAATGGTGTTATGGCTTATATGGAAATACCAAAGACCGACCAACTGTTGTTTCTTACGGTTTTATAAGGCGGTTAAGAATAGGCATTTTGTTCCATGATCCAGCCAGAACCGGAGGGATCTACCCAGGGACACTCTAATAGATAGAATATAAGTCCTTAGGTATGATTGAAAAAAAGGAGTAAAGTGAGATTGGGAAGAATGTTATCCAAGGCATGAGTTATCACCGGAACAAACCCAACATGGTGATAATGAGGACGCGTTGGAATAACATTGAAGGGGTTGAAGAATGAAAAAGAACTATAAGGATAAAGGGTGTAAAGAAAGAATCCCTCTATACAACCTTAGGCAGAAATCGGGTCAATGCATAATATATCGATAATCACAAAGCTGATTCTGGTATTGAAGACAAGCCATCATTAACCCAATGATGCAATGCACAACCCATCCCAGCTACTCAGGCTTCTCTCAAATGAAGTTTGTTTCATTTCTCACGAAGAACAACACATTTCTATCGACTTTCTCACTCCGAGATAGTCGATATTAAAAAAGGTGGC
>BQNB010002143.1:92686-128537 GCA_026074375.1 Tanacetum coccineum
AAATGTTACACTTTTAACCCCTCAACTATCCTAACTTGTCATATTCTAATTATATATATATATTTCTATCTCTTTTTTTTTCATTTATATCTTACATACACACACATACACTCTCCCACTCTCTCCCTCTCATACCCACCGGCCGCCGGCCACCACCCTCCGACCACCTTCTTCTCCGGCCAACATTCCGGCCACCACCACGTCACCGCCGCCGGAAAACTTTTCCGGCGGAGTTTTCCGGTGAACCCCAAAAATGATTCTCGTGAGCCGATCTATCCAACCCGTTATTTCACTCTCCTCCACGCGCCGCACCTTCCCCCCCCCCCCATCTCCACCATCACCACGGCTAACAGCCGTGGCTATTACACCACCTCCACCCACTGCCACCACCATCATCATACACCATCTCTATCATCATCATCGTCACCATTTCTACGCCACGACCTCTACAGCCGCGACAACATTTAAACCACCATAAAGTGGTGCGTTTTGTTTCGGGTTGAAGCCACCCGACGCGGGTGTGTTTGGCTGTGACAGCCAAACGAAGGGTGCGTTGGTGATTTTCGCAGCCATGGGGGTGTGTTGGGGTAGCACGAGACTAGTACCACGGGGCGTTTGGTTCTCGGGTTTCGCAAGCAAGAGTGTGTTTGGGGTTCGGGTCGGCAGCAAGGGCTGCGTTTGGGTAGTGGTTTGCACCCGCTAAGTGTGCACTTGGTTTTGTTGTTTCAACTGACCAAGGTGCGTTTGATTTGTTTGCACCAAAAAGGGTGCGTCCGGTTGTTAGCAGCTACCACTTAGGTCGGGGTTCATGGTCCATCCATCAGCACGTGCAGTTGGTTTTGTTAAAACACCCCGAGGGTGTGTTGGTTTCGCGGGTCAGCACCACCGCGGGTGCGTTTGGTGTTGGCAGCAGCACCGAATGGGTGCGTTTGGTTTGTGGTAAACGCCAACACAAGGGTGTTTGGTTGTGGTTTTGAAAGCCCACATAGGGCGTGTTTCGTTCATCGTCAAAAAGGGTGGTTGACTTTATTTATTTTATTTAGTATTTAAATATCACCTAGATAAATATTGAGACACGAGTATATTATGCAACTTGGATTGGTCGATTGAAAAGTGAAAAACATTAAATTTTGTAAATATGGGAAACATCACATAAACGAGAAAGTCATGGCGAAATTTCAAAAAGATATATACATGCTTAGTAACATTCACTATGATTCTAATATTATAGAAACCCGCCAAGGAAACAAAATACCAAATTATAAAATAACACTTTATAATTTTTGACAATATGATAACGTTACAATTTTTGTAAAAACCTCACAAACATCTTTTAACATGATTTGTAACTTTAGAACGTACGGTTACTTTTATACAAGAACTTGTTAATAATTGTTAAACGGTGATTTCCGAAAAAGAGTCGAATTATTTTATTTAATAATTTACTCGCGTTTCTTATATAATTCTTATGAAGTATTATATACTTCAAGTCATTCTTTTAATTATTTGTCTTAATTATAAAACTCACCATACGAATTTTATAGTTGTTCATTTTCATGTGTAGTATATACGGAATATATTACATACTTGGTTATATAATTCACCACCTGAATTATATACTTTTGATCTATTTTATCGAACCAAACCAAACTGCCACTCGGAACCTAAATCTTTTATCAACGGGTCGCGTTGATGTAATCATCCATCGGGAAACTAAATTCATTATCCTAGGCTAGTGGGACTTAGCAGTTAAGTTAAGCTGCAACTTCTTGGTCGAGCCGTTTCAGTTTTCGTTTTGTCTGGCGCTTAATGCGCGCATTCTCGCCAATCGTTCTTCATCATCGATGTGAGTTTATAGCCCATCTTTCACTTGTTTTACAATTGCTTTACAAATCTCGGGGGAGAATACATGCTAAATACAATTTGTTTACATATTCTTTTGCAACATCTTTTACATACTTGATTTTGCAATTCATTACAAACACAATTACAGGGTTGATTACAAACTTGGTTTCATATTAAAGCTGTTATGATACAAATGGTGATACATCTTCCCTTGGACAACAATTATTTCGGTTATCATTTCCTGTTTACTGTTGCCTAAGTACGAATAGACCACTCATTGCCCGAACTAACATGAACTGTTTTAATTATCTGACATGGAGGACCGTTGGGGAGCGCGAGTGATAATAAAACTAGATCTAATAGTGACAATATCCTATCCGGGTGAGTAGCGCTCACTGTGCCGGTTTACCGGACAACGGATATATACCATGTCGAATCTCATTTGGTGTCTTGGTCAGACACCGGTAGGGCAAAAGTCATTTGGCATATTATATGCTACATAAATTAGCTTCGGTGTTATACTAGCGCAACAGTAGAATACATTTTGTGTTGAAACTGTATCTGTTATAGTTAGTACCACATACATTTTGGAAATCTTGTGGTCCACACTACTTTGTTGAACATTACTGATTACTAAACACTTTTCATCATACTGTGGTGAAGCAGTAGAAACTATACTTTTTTCGGTTTTACATCTACACTTACATTTTTAAAGACTATTATAGGAATTGAATTGGTCATGCATACTTTATAAATCTTTGGATTTCAATATTTACATTTATTCTTACAAAACTCTATGAACTCACCAACTTTATGTTTGACACTTTAAGCATGTTTTTTCTCAGTGAATCAGATGCTTGGCCCCCCATTTACTTGATATGCAATTGGAGTCTAACGCCAATCAAATGATCAATATCTCGTTAGTATTGTTTTTCAAGCTTTTCATTATAATGCAATAATGGGACAAAATGTTACAACAATTAAAGAAATTCAAACGAGATTACTTTTTTCAAACGACACATTTAGGAGTGTACTCTTGTATGTAGCGTTGTGTATTATAAAGTCCACCCCAATGGTATTTTCTCGCTGCCTTGTTATTTTGGGGGTGTTACATATTTGTATCAGAGCCAAGGTTATAGAGACTATTTGCATATTTTACCCTAGACTATAACCGTTTTCACAAATATTGCATCACATCAAACATTTTCAAAGTGCATATACACTACTTGCTTACGTGCTTAGGTTACTTGTTACCTTAAGTGCTTACATGACATACATATATGTAATATATATGCTTACATCTTTTGCGTATATCGCACGTTTATTTATATGAGAGTTATTTATATAAATACCAGAGCATTTCTTAAGACATTGTGAGGTGCACAATGGTCTCATTTATACCTTAGACATTGTAAGTTACACAATGGTCTCATCTTACTTCTTAGACATTGTGAGTTGCACAATGGTCTCATTTCGTTCTCAGACATTGTAAGTTTAAACAATTGTCCTCATAAGAATATATAATTTTTTCATAACTTTATATAACAATAAATCCCCCCCGTATTACACGAAAGCCGTCATAATTTTTTTTGTCTACATGGAATTATGTATGAATCTAAGCATTACAAGTCTTGTATGGGCGGGACTTGTAATAGGAGGATTGATACGATAATTGCTATGCTGACTTGTTCATATTGACCTTTACCTTATGTACTTTAACCGAGTACTCATTAACTGTCTTGAACTCTATGTATTTCCCCCTATGTTTTACTCTCTGTCTCCGAAGGCAGCTTTGAAACACATCGACCCATGTCATTAGAACAACTGCAAATGACCTGTTTTCCACCCACTTTGAAGAATTTTGTGAGTAAAAATATACGCTGTTGCATCAGAAATTATTAAGTAGGATGATTTATAATCTCTATGTATTTGAAAGATTTGGGGAACCGCCAGCTACATTTAAAATAACAAAATTGTAAATCACCGAACCATAAGTTATTGATTGACAGTTTATACACAATACCGTGTAAAATATAAATAATAATATAAATAAACCCGGAGCAATTAAGAAAGTTTCCATACCAAGTTACCCTTGATAAAATTCACTCTCAAAAATATATATAATATAATATAGAATACGTATAATAAACCGGGCAAGTATGATCACCCGGGTCGTTTCCCCAATGACTCGTGCAATGGAAACCTCGTTTAAGTTTGGATCCTGATTTGAATAAGAAAAGAGATATTTTTGATTTAATTATACTACTAAAATTAAAGGCACAATTAAACAACTAAATAACAAATTAAACTAATTATGAAAGAAAATAAAATGCGACATTTAAGAAAACAAATGCAATTTAAAACTTAAAAATGTAAACTAGATTCCTAAACCTAAATTAATGCTAAAGAAAATTTTAGGAAAAAGAAAAATATTTTTTAAAGGCTTTTTGGATTTTATATGAATTAAATTCTATTTAATCTAAATTAAATTCTAAAAATAGAAATTAAATTGAGAAAAATACTTTTTAAGCTAACTTAATCCTAAATTACTTAAAAAGATGAGAAAAACATTTTTTATCACTAATTTTTTCTATTTAAAAGGTTAAAATAAAAAAACTAAAGGTTTGAAAATTAAATGTTTTAAAACTAAATTTGAAAATTAATTTTTAAAAATATAAAACTTAAACTAAAAATTCTATAAAAATACTTTTTATAAAGAGAAAAATTGCAGAAAATTAATTTTATTAAAAGCCCTAATTTTAAACTATTTATTAAAAACTAATTTAACTAATTAAACTAAAAACCTAATTTTATTACTTAATTAAACTATTTTTATAAAACTTAAACTAAATCAAAACAAACACATGGGCCGAAAGTGCCAAATCAGAAAGATAAGGGTAGGCGGGTGATATAAGTTTTTATATTAAAAACACAAAGTTCGAACTATTGACAGAAGCAGTCCCTTAACCTAGGGACTTAACAATTCTAACAATTAAACTAACAAGGACTAAATATGCAAAACAGAAAGGACTAACTGCGTAACTAACAAGGACTAACTATGCAAATTTTAAACTAACAAAAACTTAAAAACAAGCAAGATTGGCCCCTGCAACTTCTAACTTTTAACAAACAGCATCCATTCTTAATATAAAACAGCTTATTAACAGAATTTAAAAAGCTAAAACTAATTTAAACTCAACTTTTACTTATTTAAAATAAGCTAAATAAGCTTATCAGCTTTTAAGCTCTAGAATATTATTCTTAGCTTTTAAGAAACTAATCATTAACTCTATCTTTATTTTAACATAAGAGAATAAGCCTTATTAGGGGCTGATAGCTTTCGATAAAACTTCTCAAAACTAAAGTAAAAGAGCTTATGAAGAATACAGAAAATAAAATGTAAAATCTAAATAGAGTGTACCTTGGTGTTTCCAGCATGAATAGGAAACAATAATAAGCTAAATGAGCTTATGGCTTATTCACATAAGCTCAATTTCGAATCAATAATGACCTACTCTTATCTATGTGCTAAACCCTTAGACTCTTAAACCCTTTGATACCTAGCAGGCCTCATCCAATTCCAGGGATACGTATCAATCTTGATCAAATGACACGCAATAACAACACAAACACTTTGACAGAATTTTAAATGATGGAACGATAATATGAAATAATTCTTTTATAGATAAACTGATAATAAAAGTTTACAATACGATTGAAAGATAAATAGGAAATGAAATTACAAACAACTACTGCAATATGAATCAGACTCTCAATTTAAACTACTAAAAAAAATAAAACTAGAAAATATCCCCCCTACACCAAACCAAATTTCACTCATATGCTGAATGGGATGGGGTCATTATATACATCACACACAGCTCTCGAGCTCATCATCTTCTAGGTTCTTCTATTCTCTTGTTAATCTTGGCCCCCGCCATCATCAGATCTCTATCCTTGATATGTCATTTAACGTGGATTAAAGTTGTATTAAACACGGATTGTTGACTGTGGCATATGAGAGTGTTAGTTTGTGAGTGGTAATACATCTCTAATACCTCAGTACATCACACAATCTGTTTACATTAAGATTTATGCAGGGTGGATTTGGGTTGTAGAGTTATTGAAAGTGATGGATGGTTAAGGAGTGTGAGTGGTTATTGAACCCTATGTTAATTAGTGTGGGGATGAGGGGTTTAACGAACTAGGGTTCATTGTGTTCTTGAGGTGTGTTCGGTGTGTGTGTCAAGTTTTTGCATCGATTTGGGGGTAAATGAGTGTGAACAGTACTCTGTAAAGGGGTTATAAGTTTGTAGCGGTTAGTCGGGTTAGTGAGGGTTCGGGTTGAATTGGGTTAGGGCCTGAGAGCTTTTGATTGGTTGTAAAGCGCGCGCGCGCACTCATGGGTGTTTGACCCGGATTCATTTGACCCGCGCTTTTTTGTAATATGATGGCAATTAATTCTTTGGTCATTGCTGTTCGGCTAGACCAATTTCTAAGTTGTATATAACTTCCATAATCTGCAAATCACCGTTGAACTTATAAAACCATGGAAGTGGGTTTGGTTGACTGTGGTTTAGTCTGCAGTTGACTGTAGAAGCCGAGGCATGATTTCCTTTGCTTCGGGTTTTGATTTCTGTAGTCTTCATGATCATCATGTCCGTTCTCGTGTTCGTTTTTGACTGTTTTCTGTGCGATATTTGAACACATATCCATGCATGCACACAATAAAAACTCAGATACAAGTGCACATTTTTGCCATTTTTGATCCGTTTTGGGTTTATTTGGGGTTTTTAAGCATAAATAGATATGTGTATTCTACACTTATCACATCCAAGTGTGTACAAACTCTCATTCGCACCGTAAATTTAAGTTAAGATGCTAATCACTTACTCATACTTGTAACTTTGAAGCTTTTCACTCCGGCTAATGAGTTTTTATTTTTATATAAGTAGGTGAATGTTGCCATTCGATATTTCAACTATTGGATTAACGTTTGCAAAATTTCTATGGACTTCACGTTCACCCAAAGTAATGAGTTTGAAGGCCGAGATCTTGTTACTACATTGTAGCGACTTTCGTCTCGGCACATCCAACTTGCACGCTAGTGACAGGCTTTTGACTACCTCAATAAGACTATGTTATCGAGACTCACGGACCTTCGGTCTCAAAAACTCTTAGGCTTCCCGTCAAATAAACAATTTATTTAGAAAAACCACAACCTAACACGATATAGTCTTAGTTCAAAAGCATATTTAAATTTAAAAAAAAGAGATTTTCCCTATATTAAATCACATATATTACACTTAATATAATTATGCATCTTTAAATAAGGATATATCCTCGACCTTTTAAAGGCTGCAAATCTAGTTGTGAGCCGAAAGATGCACAAGACTCTTTATCAGTCTCGGATAATTTACTATGTGCTTATTTAGAAAGACCGTCCGCAAACATCGAATGTGAGCCGCAAGATGCTAGTAAACTTGTATAGCCCACAGTTATTAGTTCATTATTATTAATTATCTCATTTTTACATTTTTTAGATCTTTATATTTCACACCGATATAGAGAAATTTTCTTTTTAGAAATTTTAAGTATAACTTTGAACTATGAACTCATAAATTATTGTTATAGATCTTCTAACGAGCAAAATCGTTGATTATGTTTAATTTTACGAGAATAGCACGTTATTATTAGTCTGGTAGAGAGTTATGGGAGGAAAAGGACACAAACTAGCTACTTATGAGCTCTTAAGATTCGCCAACTAATCCTTGTCTTTAGCATCTATACTACATATTAACTCTATCATTTCTCGTTCCTTCGCAAAATTAGATCTTTAATAAAAGATCTGCGAATGCTTAGTCAAGTTTATAACGGTTAAGGGACAAGCTAATAGCCTCAAACACGCATCGATCGTGTGTCAAAATTTATTCTTATTCTTCCAGCCAGGTAAGTCAACATTGGATAAATATTACTTATTTTATAGTGTATTCATTTTTTTCATTTTTTTGGTATTTTGGTGTAAAAAAGGTCCATTTAGTGAAAAACAACGACTGCAGGCACAATCAAATCGATAGATCACCCCCATACTAAAATTGAACATTGTCCTCAAATGTTTTATGAAGGGTCTATACGTAATATTAAAGCCGTTTATTAAGTCAGTGCTCAAAGATAACGTTAGTCGATATCGATTGATATTGGATTCCATAATCATGCTAATGGATTGAAGCATCGATGGGTGAATCGAAGACAAAACACGAGAACGAGAGGCTTCACTTAATTAGGGGTAATCCTGGCCTACAACACTATTGACCTATCATAAATACGAGAAGGAAGAGGCGGAGCCTCCTCACAACACAACTATATTCATTACTACTATTATACAATTATATTTAGGATAAGACATGGCGTTTGCCACCCACAAGCGCTATATTTTGTTAACCGAGTTTAGAGGCCTGATATCGATCTCCCATACTTGAGCTGGTCGGGGAGGATAGAAATGGAGAAATGGAACATCCAGGATAGGACTGTTCCCTCCCTAAATCATCATCGTGGATTTCAGAAAAACTAGAAAGCTTTATAGCCCCGATGGAAGATAGAGACATGAGCTTTGTCCTATTTTCGGATGTATGTAAAATGAGAAGCAAAGTGTCAATCATGGACAACAGGTGGGTTGGTTGGTAAAAAGGCTTTTTTAGCATAGAACATAATGTTTTAGAAATTATCACCACCACTTGGCAGTCAAAAGTCTCGTATCCGGGGCTCTAAATGTAAATTTCCATCATCCTCGTCGGTTTCGCATGTGGATGAGGGGATGAAGGAACATCAAAATGAATTGAACTCATTTTCAGGAGGTGAAAGGGACTCTCATTGCTAAGCAATTCTTCTAGGATAAAGGATATCCTCATTCAGGTCATAGTCAAACATTCTTCATGCCTGGTGCATAAGAGTTATCACGGAGGTAGAAATAATATCTATCTCACCATAAGAGGGCGTCACTCTCCTCAACGGGGATAGGAGGATGGAGAGAAATATTTCGATTACAGCATTAGAATTTTCAGATATATTAAATTCTTTCGAATGTCGAGGAAGATGAATTATCTACAACAATTCTCAACAAGATTATTTCTTCAAGTAACAAAATTCTTCTTCATATAATTCACATTATTCAACCTCTCCATACCCCTAAGATACTACACACACACACACAGGTGGTAATTAAATCAAAACTTAGGAGAAAGAAATAATCAAGGTGTCTTGATATAAGCAAATGGATCTGTATAAGTACTCAGACCTCTTCTTAAAAGTGATGATCTATTTAGTAGAAACTGATTTCTTCACTAGAGGAAAGAGTGTGGTTCGATAAAAAATTTTGAATTATCTTTATTTTGTGTCTTGTTGTCTCTGCTTCCGTCTGTGACGTCATCATATACAGCATCATCAACGACTTGTCATCATTAGAGGAAAAATCGTTGTCAGCATCAAAAGAGGATTAGAGGAAGGTTGTAAAAATCATCACAAACGGGCACATTACACTCACTTTCAATATCGGATAAATCCTTGGATAAATCCTCAGACTCACTTGGGGTTGGGACAAGGTTCTCAACACTAGACTTTATTAATTCGTCCGATTCCGTTTCTGGAATAGTGCTAAGATGCTCATCCCCCATACTTAGAGAGTCCGTAATCGGAAAGTCGGGTGTGATTGCATCAAACGAAGTCCTTTCAAGAATTTGTTGAATTCTTTTAACTTCATCTGGAAAAAGTTCCTCGTCATCATCATCGTCATAGAAAATGTCGTGATTATGATAGATACGTCGCGTAGGCTCGGAAGGATTAGTAATAATAGTAGCACTTTTGGTCAAATGAATAGTATAAGTAGTAGACGGAGTGCTAATATTATCACAGTCAGCATTGTAAAAATATGAGACGGGTGAAGGCTCGAAAGGATTAGCTGCCTGTTCTTCAGCTAACAATTCTTGTTTTTCCTCAACTGCCTGCTCTTGTAAAAGAATAGCCTCCTGCTCACGTCGTTGACTTATTATTTCACAATAGGATTGCATCATTGTTTTTAATTCTTCGATACTTATCTCTTCAGGAGGTTGATGAACGTCGGAATACTACGGGGGTTGGAATTGGTCAAAACCGGAAGAATTAGAATTATAGAAATTTTGGTTCATCGGTTGACACTGAAAAGTCTCATGGGGACCACGCGTTCTCAACAACAGAGAAGAAGTTTTTCGTGGTAAACTTCGTGAATCCTGGGGATAATCAATTATCACTACTAGTTTGATGTTTACTGGTTCAGCTCTATAGAAGAGAGTCTGGACTGGGATGTCTCAATCGGGCACCGTAAGTACTGATCGTGATCCACAAAATCATAAAGTTGACGAAGGTTGTGAAGGTGGGTAAGAAAAATTTGGAGAATTGTTGAAAGAATTCGAATTAACGTATGAATTGCATTCCGAACAAAATCCATTTCTAAGAGTATTTCCACACCGATAGTAATAACATTGTTGACAAAATGTGCTATCAAACGTTCTTCCACAAGTAACACACTCACAATGGAGGTATGACGACATTAGAATTAAACAATTTGAGATAAAGGAGAATATTTTTTGGTTTTTTATTTAAAACAAGAAAAATATTTTTGGGACCGAAAGTCAAAGGTGCGCGGTAGCTCTCTAGAAAACACACAAAGAAGCGGAGGAGCGGGTAAGCGCGAAGCGTTTTAAAAACCTTCTCCTTTCGGGTCAAAGTTCATCGGATCAACCCTCCTTATACCTCTCTTATAGTTTGTAATCTAAAGGTGAGCCGAATTTACAAGTGACACAACGGTTGATTTTGTTGTGTTTTCAATTTTTTTTAGAATTTTTGATTACTTGATAATAGAAAAATATATTCACAAATGAAAGCAATAACTTCACGGGGAAGGGTCTTCAAACACTAATCTTTAAACGTAACACGATAATCGCACACACCTCCCCGGCAGCGGCGCCAAAAATTAATTTGAAATTTCCCTACTATATATATAATATATGTAAATATATAATAAGTATTCCCAAAATATCAATTAAGAATAGAGTGAGTATTCCGTAAGGTTTTTAAGAAGGGAAATTGCTTTTAACCAAAGCAAAATCCAAAACCTTCCCGGGTCGTTTCCCGACGAGGCATGAATTAAAAATCGAGATTAAGTTCGTGATCGCGCGTTTGAATGATTCAATGATTTTTTGATTCTAATTCTATTTCTACAAATAATATAGATATAAATTTAATTAAAAGCAATCAACTACTTTTGATTTGAAAAACAACTCAATTAAATTTCACCTCATATAATACAATAACCGTTATCACATACTCATCGAGCTGTCTCATAAAACCCACCCACTACCCATCCCTAAAGACACATACCATACCACACCATATAACCCTACATTACACACTTCAACCTATCTAAATACACAGTACCTGTCTACCTCTATCCCGACTAAAGACACTCACCACATTATCATCTCTACTCACCCATTAAACACTCACCCCTAAACCCATTCCCAACCACCTTCTCCCCCCCCCCTTCCCCAAACCCACATCTTCCCACAAACTCTCCCCCCCGCTTACCCTACCACCAACATATACATCCCATAACAGTGACTCTGTAATCTACACCACTGGCTATAGCATTGATTCTGTTCCTCCAACCACTCTCACCATAAGGTTATCTAAAACCTATATGTTCTTTTTATATATCATTTTATGTGTTTATATGTTCTATTTACGCCAATTCACCATTTCTGATACTTTTAACATGAAAAAACCCCCCCTCCCCCCCCCCTCCCCCCCAGAATTTTATTTTTTTGACTTTTATTTTATTATGATTATGAATTAAAACTGATTTAAGTAGAAAAATAGTTAGTTTATAGACTTGCGTGAAAATTATTAAAAACATGATAAATAATTTGAAAATTGAAAAATTCATGAAAAGTACTTCTAACTAAGGAGAATCCAAGAAAAACAAAAAAACTAGAAAAGTGCTGAACAAATAAGCAGAAAATAAGCTATTTAGCCCGAATAAGCATAAACTGTAAAAAGACTATAAATATTAGATAACACAAACTATAAACGAAAAAGTCCCAAGGGCAGTTGGTGAGTGTGTGGTGTGTTGAGGTGTTGTGTGAAAGGGAGTGGTCACAGGTTCGACCCCTGTGGCCTCTTTTTTTATAAAACATTTTTCTTTTCTTTTTAAAACAACTAAACTTAAGACCTAAATGAGAAACTTTTAAAAAGGACTTTTTAACAAAGCTTATTAGATAAGCTAGAAAAAGCAATTTAAAATAAGCTAACACTAAAAAAAACTTAAAGGCTTGAGACTTAACAAATAAGCTCAAATAAGTTACAATCTAAACAAATAAGCATCAAACAGAGTTTAACACACCTAATAAGTAAGAGCAGATCAAAATAAGCACACATGAACAAACAATAAGCTCATAAAAACAAATAAGCAAACAAAATGGAAAAACTGAAAATGACAAGCAGGCTAACAAGCTACTTTCTAAGCTGATTTTAACGGTCTTAAGCTAAAAGCCAAAGTCTGAAAAGTAAAAACTCAATAAACCAGCATTACTGAAATCTAAAATAAGCAAGAGTTAGCAAAAATTGATAAAGGAATAAGCTAGAAAGCACTAAAAATGCTAGTTATTGGCCCCCTATGCCCACTCAGATTGTCTCCACTTGTGCCTGCTCCTCTCCCCCACCCCAACTACCCCCACCCCACCACCGGTTTTGCACCTCATCTCGCTCAGAGAACCTAGAGTCTTGTAAGAGAGTGTGATTACACAGTGTGTTTGATATAGAAGCTAAAGGCCAAATAGGCTACAAGGGCCTTAAACCTAACCTAATAAGCAACTATAAACATAATTTAAGCACTTCAATAAGCTGGAAAGCTTAAAATTCAAATAAGCTTTTTTGGCTAAAAGGAGAACAAAACAGCCTAAGATGACACTTTTAAGCTAGAATAAGATGTTTAAAATCCTCAAAAAGCAAAAACAGATCAATCTTTATACCTAATAAGCTTATACTATCAATTTCAAACTCTGAAACCTACTTTAAAACAATCTAAATTTGAGATTTGAAATTGACTTTTTAAACTCTAAAAACTTAAACAAACACTTGACAAATTGAATACCAAACATACAAGTGACAAAGGCACACTTTACCAACACTTATCCTACTGCATTTAAACTCAAAATGAAACATAAACCAAACCTTAAAAACAGCTTTTGAGCAAAGATCAAATATAAGCAGTTTGAAAAACTTTCAAAACCACAGATTTAAAGAACATATAGACAAAACCCTTAATACTTGATCTTAAACTTTAACAACATTTGAAAACAGATTAACACAACTTAAAAGGGCTTGTTAAAGTTAAATTAATGACCCAAAATAGTTTTACACTCATTTTGACCCATTTTGCCTCTTAACCCAAACACTCCTTTAACTTTTCAAAAATCAAAATTAAGCTTAAAACAGATCCTAAAAAGCTAATTTAAATGAAAACAGATGAGGACTTAAACATTTTAAGGACAAATAAGCAAGAAGAAAGGAAAAATAAGCACTATTCAATAAGCTAATATAGAAAATAGTTTAACATAAAAAGAAGGACAGTTAATGTAGAAATTCAGACTAAACAAGTCCTAAACTATAAGCTAGATTAATTAAGCTATAATAAGATAATCTAAACAAAATTAAACACAAATAAGCAACTAATAAGCAATAATGAGCAGATTAAGCAAAGTAATAAGCTAAATGAGAAATTAAGCTAAAAAGAGTACATGAGAGAGTACCTTTGTCCCAGCTAAACAGGGACTTAAATGCTCAATTAAGCTTAAGTCAACAATCTACAGCTTATCATAGATAAGTTGGTGAGGTCCATAAGCCCATCCCAATTTAGCTTATCATCCAAAACACAAGCTGAGGTATTTTTTTAAGGTGAGTAATAAGTAAAGATAAAAATGCTTAAACTTTGTAAACTTGTGAAAAAGGCTTAAATTTCTTAAGTGAAACGACTTAAGTTTAAGAGCTTACATGAGCTTATACTAACATTTTCATAACATAAACTTCATTAACTAAAAAAACAAACAGAATTTAACATAAAATTTAAAATTTCATTAAACTTAAAAAAATGTTACAATGATTGAAATTTAAAATACAATAAGTAAAACAAATAAGCTGTAAATAATTTTAAAAACAAGTCTACACTACTCCTACACTACACTACTCACAGTGAAGAAATAAGCGCTCTATATATAGCCGAATTGAAGCTTCTAGTGTGCTATTGTTTAGTATGTGAGTGTGTGTGTGTGTGTGTGTGTCATCTTGGTCCTTCCACCACCTTTTTCTTGTTCTCCCCCACAGAATCTATGAATCACCAAAACCCTTGATTAATTTTGACCAAAAACATATTGCGGTTTCAAGGTGGAGGTTGGTCCTCTTTTGGGGTAGGGTTTTAAGTGGGGTTGAGAGGGGTTTTGTCATGGTGCAGGGGATCACGTGAAGGGGATGATGAATTGTGATTGGGGGTTTTGGCTGGTTTTGTATAAATTGAGTGTGTGTAAGTGTTTTTGGGATAACGGGGTTAGGGGAAAAAGGGAAAAGGGACTAACAGTGTAAAAGTGCAAGGACTAGGGACTAACTTTGTAACAGTTTTAGGGTATAAGGGCTAACTGTGTTAGTCCTGAAGGACTAATGGTGTAAGGATTTAATGGTTGTATGGTTTAAAGGATTGTACGGCTTTTGGTTTGGGCTTTTGGTTTTAACTTGGGCCAGAAATTGGGCTTTTAGGATTTGGACTTTAAGGTTTAATAGATAAGCTTAATGGGCTGACTCGGCCCACTAAATGGGTGCGGGTTGGCCCATTTAAGATAAACACGTCTTCGGCTTCGGTTTTTCACGCTCTTTTCAATCTCGTGCCTGGTTTTGTCGGTTTTGCTTTGTTTTTGTCCTTTTTCTGAATATCCGTTACCTGCACAGTACACAAAGCAAAACAAACATATATTTGGTATTTTATGTCCGTTTTTGGTCATTATTGGTCATTTTAGCTCGTTTAATTAGGTAAAAGGTATGTGTAATTAAGCACATACCATGAATTTAGAACAACAACATCATCTTCACAAACATCACAACTTCTACAGGTTAAAGACAAAGGCAAGGCAAAGATGATAGAACCTGAGAAGCAAAAGAAAGATCAAATTTTGGTGGATGAAGAAATTGCTCAAAGACTTCAAGAAGAATTGCAAGCTGAATTAGAAGAAGAGGAGAATTCGGAGTGGTCTAGAGACTGAAAGACATGAATGTCGAGATATTAGCCTTATCATCATATCGATACGCGATTGAGAAGAATTATCTTTTATGGAGACAAGCTATGAAGTTTGAATGGCCTCTAAATCTTCTCTGTAAATAGTTGCCTTAGTGTAGCTCTGTCTGAATAAAGAGGAATATATATATCGACCACAAGTAGTCCCCCTCACAACTGTACCACAATCGGGAAGAGAATACACCCCTCTCGCTCGTCATTCGCTAGTCATCTCCGTTGTATACTCTATACCACATCTCACATCCTCCTCTCTTGTTCGAGCTTTCATGGACACAAACGGAAGCAACGCACTTTGATAAAGCTTAGAAGCTAAAGTGATCAGACGGAAAAACCACAACCAACAGCTAAAAGAGGAATCAAAATGTTGTACTTTATTTAAAAAAATATGGTTAATTACAAGAATAATCATATAGTAGTTGAGAACAAAAAGTTTTAAAGAAATTCAGATGTTATTTGACAATACTATGAAGTGGGTAGATTCATTTATTCCTATGGATTCAGAGGTTGTGGAAGGAAGTAAAAGCCAGAGGCACGGAAGGATAGGATAGCTAAGAAGATCGGGAGAACAAAGAGGAAGAACTTGAGTCTCTGATAAAAAAATTCAAAGAAGCAAAAGATAGATGAGAATGAGAATTTGATGTTGTTATAGTGGATGATGAAGATAAATGAAAAAGCATATGGGAGGGATTAGTTCCCTGAATGATGAAGGTAGCATTTGATGCTTATACCATAGCCACTAAGTCTCCAATCATTGTTGACTGGATAAATCATCAGAAGGTAAGATGTTGATACTTTTAAATCCATTCTAGAGCTGATGGTATTTCAAGGAGGTACTCATCAATGATTAGGATGCTTCAGAACATTGACAGAGAATACCTGGAAACACTCTGGAAGTTGGTTAAAACTAAACATGGGAATACAAGGCCAGAGGAGGCATATGAAAGAGTGTTATGGGGTGATCTAAAGGTGATGTTTGAACCCGATGTAGAAAGTAAAGTATGGAGAAATCTACAAGGATACAATGTGACAGTTTAGAAGCTATTTTCTTCTAGTGGAGTACATTTTATGAGATTTCAGAATCTGCATATCTTTATGCTGGTAGAGAAAAAGTATCTACTTACACATGCAACAATCACAAAAATGCTCAACAAGAAGCTTCAAACTGACCATTGGAATGAGATGTGCTATCAACTTCTTAAGCTCATGACTAAACTAGTCAAGAATCCTAGAAGTGTTTGAATGCATCCTCCTGGTGATGGTGAAGACTTTTAATGAAGAAACTTGAGATTCAGAAGAAGAATATCAAGTTTAGGGGAGGATTGTTGGGATTAAAAGCTTCTTGATGTTGTTTGGAAGTAATTGCTGCTAAGTTAGTGCTGCTGGAATAAAGGTTAATGCTGTTGGTTACAACTGCTAAAAGATTACAACTGCTAGAAGAGTTTTTACTCTTAGAAGGGTAAAGATGAAGATTGCTTATCAAGATTACTTACGGGATAAGTATGAGATATTTTTGTAAAAGATATGTATATCTTATAAAGTTAGAAGATTTACAGTTATCTATTAGAATTATAGAAGATTTGTAGTTATCTTGTAAAGGACTCCTTGGTGTATAAAAGGAGATCCTAGGTTATGGTTATTAATACACACATTCATACGTTTTGATATATAGCTTCAAGGTTGTAAACCCTAGTACTACACAGAGTACTCGTATTATTGATAATAATATTAGAGCTTTTCAGTAATATCATTGTTCATACATTGTTCATACAGTTTACTGTTTCATTAATATTTTTTTAAGTATTAAAGAGTAGATTCCGCATACTCTTTAGTATTCACAAAGTTTCTACCATAGTTGTTTTGGATTTATCCAAAGTAACTTAGCATTTACAAGCTAAGGAATCGATCTTAAGTTAGGATCAACACTAATAGTTCTAATGTCTGCAATAGGAGAGAAGGTTTCTTCATAATCAATCCTTGGGGTTTGAGTGAAGCCCTTCGCTACCAGACGAGCTTTATAGGTGTGTACTGCTCCATCCATGTTGGTCTTCTTTTTGAAGAGCCATTTGTGACCAACGGTTTTGCCGTTAGGAGGAAGATCAACTAACTCTCAAACTTCGTTGTCTCTCATGGATTGCATCTCCACATTCATAGCATTAAGCCATTTGTCAGATTTAGGATCCAACAATGTGGCTTTATAGTTGGCGGGTTCACCAAGATCCCCCAACTCGTGTTCCTCAGCATCGATGTATAAACACAATCGATCTCTGGGACGACATGTCCTTGTGGACCTACAAATGGGATTGATATCACTTTGAGGTTCATCAATTTCTTGATCATCCTCTTCATGATTTAAGCTAGTGTCTAAAGAAGGATTTGTATCTTCTTCTTGAATAATTTCAAGATCTTCTAGACTCCCACTTGCTTCTTGATCTATAAGATTACTCTCAAAGAACTCAGCATTTCGGGCAATAAATATTTTGTTCTCGGATGGGTTGTAGAAAGAATATCCCATTGTTTCCTTTGGGTATCCTATAAAGATACACTTAAAATATCTGGGTTCAAGTTTGTCAGGTTTGGTAAGTTTATCACGCTTAACAAGTGCCTCACCCCATACTTTTAAGTAAGACAACTTAGGGGCTTGCCCATGCAATATTTCATAGGTGTCTTATCAACCTTCTTAGTTGGAACCATGTTGAGAATGCGAGCAGCAGACTCAAGGGCATAATCCCAAAAGGACTTTGGAAGAGTAGTTTGACTCATCATGGAGCGAACCATGTCTAGCAGTGTTCTATTTCTCCTCTCTGACACTCCGTTATGTTGGGGTGTGTAGGGAGGAGTGCGATGGGCAATAATCCCATGCTCCTTTAGATGATCCAAAAACTCTTGACTCATATATTCACCTCCATGATTAGATCGAAGTGATTTTATGGTCTTCCCTTTCTACTTCCTTTTGAAACACTTTAAATGTCTCAAACACTTCATCTTTATGTTTCAGCAAGTAAACATAACCATACCGACTAAAGTCGTCAGTAAAAGTAACGAAGTAGTTAGCTCCTTGTTTTGACACGATTCTAAATGGGCGACATACATCGGTGTGTATAAGTCCAAGTAGATCTTTAGCCCTTTCCACTTGATGTGAGTAGGGTTTTCTTGCCATCTTTCCAGACATGCAAGAAACACACTTTCCTAATGACTCAATGTCAATAGAATTGATAAGTCCATCTTGTTGCAACTTTTCAATGCGTTTCTTGCTAATGTGTCCAAGACGACAGTGCCACAAGTAAGCAGAGTCTAAATTAATTTTGGCTCTTTTATTGCTAATATCATACATAGAACTATCGTTTGTATTAGAACAAGACATATCAATTTTAAAAATAACATCCTGTGGGACATCCATAAAATAAACTAGATTATTCTTTGAAACTGAAATAACATTGTTTTCATCAAAGTGGTTAATAAAACCGTCATCAAACAAATGTGAAACTGAAATAACATCTCTAGTAATAGAGGGAGCATAATGACAATTGTTCAAGACAATAACTAATCCACTAGGGAGCTCTAAATGATAAGTTATAATTGCTTCAACGGCTGCACGATGACCATCACCCACGTACAGACTCAAAGCACCTGGTTTCAGCTTCTTACTTCCCCGTAGATAGTGAGTAGTAATACAAATATGAGTACCACAACCTGTGTCATAAATCTAAGATTTACTAGGGAAAGAATAGAGTTCTATGGTGAAAATACCTGAAGTGCTAGCTCCCTGAGATAGCATTCTTCTTTTTCATCAAACTCGGCGGATACAACGGGACAGTTCCTTCTCTAGTTGCCCTATTTCACCACAATGGTGGCAAATGGCGTCCTTTGTTGGGTTATCTTTCTTATGTGGTGGAGGAGTCTTCTTAGGTGGTGGGGATGAAAATGGGCATTGTTTGGTGCTTAGCCCATCTTTGCTCATTTCTTTACCATGAACACCTTAGAGCTTTGTGGGTTTATTTTTTTTAGTTTTTTCAAACCTTCGCCTACTTGTATTGCATGTTAGGGCGGATTACCTATCTTTCTTTAGCTGTGTATCTTCATGCAAGCTTAAGAGGGCATGTGTTATTCATGGTATTCCCTATGCCTGCATATTGTAATTATGTACGAAGTTGTCATAATCCTTATTCGGGAGACTAAGATAAGACTCAATGCAAGTTTTTGACCAACAGGTTGGACCGTGGTGCTCTAAGTTATCTATTATAGCCCTTCATTTTAGAACATAAATGAGATAACAGATTGACCTTATTCCTGCTGCTTGCGTATTAAAATTATCTCCACGGTATGCAGAATTTGTCTTGATGTTCCTGTTGAGTTGTTTTAGAAAACATAGCTTTTAGCTCCTTGAGCATGTCATAAGCACCAAGATGAGCTAGATTCCATTGGATATCTAGGTCCATGGTCAACAACATGAGCACAACAACTTCCTTTTTGTCCTTTTTGACCATGATGCTTGTGCTGCAGCAGCGCGTAGGTAGGAACTTGTATGTCCAGGGAGGTGCCAAAAGGTGCTTAGTAATATGATGCATCAAGGTAATTTTCTGTCTTCAGTTGATAGTTACCAAACGTAGTTGTCATACAATCAATGAAGTTGGGTCCAGTAAAGTTTTGTTTCTCAAAGAAACTTCTGAATACGAATTGTTTCTGATGAGGTGAGTCATCTACAATAAAAAGTTTCAAAAAGATTAGTATAAATTTTTGATAATAAATTCATAATAGATATCAAACTAAACACAATTAATTTAATTAATTAAGACTAGATCCTACTTGACCTCTGACTTATGACAAAGGTTTGAACAGGGGCGTAAACAAATGAGGCAAGAAGTAAGCGACGAGCGTTACTTGCATTTTTTAATGCAACTCTTAGGTTTATAATACTGGTCAAAACATTAGTAATCATGTAATAATGTTAAGAACATGTTTAGTATCATCTTATGTCTCTGGTCCAAGGTCTGACCAAGCCTACTCGAATTAAGTCGACCAAGCAAAAACGTGCAAAGATCGCGAGAGGTTTGACCAGTGCACGAAATTCGCATGGTTGAAAGACCCTTAAGGTTGACAAGGGCAGCCAATGCACGTGTTTTTGGTTGGCTGGCATAGACTTAAAATTTTCCTAGGGGTATGCACATAAATGTGTTAAAACGTGTACAAAGAAGCATGTATATAACTTTGTAGCACTAATTTTTAAAAACCTTTATTAATGACACTGTAGTGACATGCCATGGTTCACGGTAACTCCAATCAAAATCACAAAGAAGCGGAGAAACGGGTCAGCGCGAAGCTTATTAAAAACCTTATTTCTTTAGGGAATTACGTAAAAACGACCCGTCTTAAACTTCTCTTAAAGTTTGTTCTAGTGGATGAGCCGTACTTCTCATGAGTCCATAGCGTCCAGTTTTTAATTCAAGAA
This sequence comes from Tanacetum coccineum, assembly GCA_026074375.1. NCBI lineage: Eukaryota > Viridiplantae > Streptophyta > Magnoliopsida > Asterales > Asteraceae > Tanacetum > Tanacetum coccineum. The sequence continues at coordinate 113,347 of BQNB010002143.1, forward strand.
AAACAAGTTTCATAGTTTAATGTCTTATTAATTTTTCACAAAAATAGTTTTCCACGAAACAAATAGCTGGTCACTATGAGCATGCATTAGGCGTGTATAATTAATAGACATACATCAACATCATCTTTTTGGACATATGGCATATTTATTTAGGCGTGTAAACAATTGGACATTAAATAATCATGCATACATAGATTCATAATACAAAAGATGACATTAAGCATACAAGTAAACATGTAAAATCCGAGTTCTCTAGCGAGTCTTCCTCAAATGGAGAACCATAAGACCCTCACTAGGTTTTCTGCTAAGTAACTAGATCGTCCCATTCACCACATATATAACAACCCAAGAATTTTCATCAAATGCAAAACCTATTTTACTATTATCACAATTATACGGGGAAATTTTTCTCTTTATTACATTACTTGCATTGTCAATATCTCATTATGCAAGGTAACTTGCATAACTAAAGTAAACAAGCTCACGCAACCTACCTATGGCAATCCTGTCTTCATATATGTCAAGCAAACATCATAACATGTCAAGTCAATATTATCATATCCTTTTTACAAAGTACATTATTCCTATAATGTACCATTCACAACGTTATATCAAAACGGGCTTAAAACCGTTATCGTATACCTCTAAACCCTAAATTCCATGAAGGGTTAATATCTATGTACAAGCTACTAAAGCATATATACAAGTAATATAACATCTCATTTGAAATATAAACTCCCTCTAAGTCAAGTATAAGTTTTCAAAGCATAATGTACAAGTCATTAAGCATGACATCCAAAATAGCCGTTTTACCTTCGTTTTCATTCCAGTTTCGTCACCACCACTCTTGTGCAAGAAACTACACTCAATATACAATGTGTAATCCCTAATTATTCCATTCATGAAAGCTTTCATACACATCTTTTTTTTCACTCAATAAAACCATTAATTCAATAACTCAGATACCCTAAACCGAAGCTAAATATTTCACTATGACCACGTTTCTTAAGTTTTTACATTTTAAACTTAAACAATCAACTCAAAATCAAGTTTGTAATAACTTATTTTACAATTATGTCAATCCTAATTTCATCATTATTTCATCACCTCATATACTTTATACAAAAATTGAATCCGAGAAACCCTAAACGTACCTAAATGGATAATTTGACTCGTTTACTCATTTTCGGTCCTTTTAATTCGAAACAATCAACCATGAAACCATTGTAAAACTCATATATGAGTTTACAATTCATTATATATCTTCATTTTAGCAATAAACAAGAGATTGAAGCTTAGAAAACCCTAATGAACCTATTACAATCCCTAATTCAACCCACGGCTTACTTTTTCTATTTCAACCCATTTTAGCTTAAACCACCACTCAATGTTCATTAATAATCCTTTATACAATGCCTAAGATCAATATTTTATCAACCTTGATCCATTATACAAGAATTAAAAGCCAAGAAAAGTCAAAGAAACCCTAACGAGCCCTATGTGAATCCGCGACCTTATTTACCAATTTGCAACCCTTTTTATCCCAAACCACTTGCTAATTTCTAATGATAAGCCTTAATACAAACCATGAGATCATGTTTCTATCATTCCTTGATCAATGTGCCCGAAATATAAGCCAAGAAAAAGAGTTCGAGCCCTAGTAACCTAAAACAGACCCGCGGCTAGTTATGGCTCATTTTAACCCATTTAAAGTTCAACCCATGTGCAAGCACCTCTATGACCAGCTACTAGACACTCTTAAGCAGCTTACCCACCTGCTTAAGCCTTTCCATGGCCAAAATCAAAGCCACATCTCCTCCTTTTTGACCACACAGACACGGCAGCCTCCCAATGGTGTCACACATCTCTCTAGATTTTTGACCTAACAAACTCACTCCATAGACCTCCCACCTCAGTAGCTAGCTCCTACACATGTACATGGCCTGGTCTTTAGAGTTCCTTAGCCTCCTTGCACGAATTCAAGTATAAATAGGACCTCATATGCTTCATTCAAACTCGCACCCACCTTCTTATTTCTATAACCCAATTGAGCAAACATTCTCAGCTCATCTGATCATAGGTTCATCTAGAAGATTCATTTAAGTGATGCTTGATGCCTTGAAGCCCGGAGTAGTTATTTAGGCGTTGACGAAGCTAAAAGTCCGATTGTACATGACCGTTTTCAATCTATAAGCTCAAAACCCGGTTCTATCAAAAACTTTATACCTGCTACTTACACCCCCTTTATGATGTTTCATATTATCATACATAAGCATATTTGTTAAAGTTTCATACTCAATTCATGCTCTTTTTCCATTTTGATCTAAAAACCGTACTCCGAAACCCTAAATTTCGAGTATTTTTCATAAATCTAAATGTTATAATGGCTAAATGTTATTATAATCTATCCTAACATGCTTAACTAATGTTAATATAACAACTTTATTGATTCTTGAAGGAATTTGAACTTAAAACCCGTAAGTTTACGTTTTGAAACCCTAATTTGACCCGTTTTGCTTCCTTAGCTTTAGAATCTTTATTTTGAAACTTTCGTTATGTTAATCCTTCATATTTTAGTTATATTAACTAAGTTATAAACCTTCTAATATCATTATATACTTAAAATATGCTTGCGTGGCATTTTTGGAACTTGTTTTGGCAAAAGTTATTCATGCAGGGTATATATCGTAACTTTCTGAAAGTTATAACTAAAAGGACTGAAAATGTCATTTTATCAAACTTATAACTAAAGGGGTTTATTATGTCACTTTCCAAAGTACAAGGTTTACATTGTACATCTTTTAAACTTGAAGGACCAAACTCGTAAAAGTGCAAACTCCTAGGGTATAATTTGCCATATTTCATTCTTAAGGGTCTAAAATGTAGCATTTAGAAAAAGTATAAAATCATGTTCAAAACATTACCAGACATAACTTCAATTAACGCTTGACGTGCTTAACATTTCCAGAAATTGATCAAAACGCTTAAAGCCGATTATATCGTATCACAATACTAGGGAGCTTCATATTAAGGGGTTTCATCTTGGTATTACGTTCTGACTGAGTTGTTGGGTTTACGATTTAAAGTGCCCTAGCTCCTCAAACGTTTACTAAATGACTTCTAAATTATGATGTACCTGAACACGTGATACAATAATTCCAAACTTTCAATCAAAAACTCATAACAATATTAGACTCTCTGAACCAAAGTTCTAGAGTACAATCTACCTAAGACTTGACATATTTACTCAGGTTTCATGACGTGGCTGTTTACTATCATTTGCTATATCAACCTTCCCTGTTAAGATTATGATAAGGCCGCCAGCTTTCATTTTGGAATATTTATTACAACTGCCTATCAGGTGAAGTTCATAACCTCGCCTTTACTTATTTACATGTTTTATAAACCCGCGAGGGGGATACATGCTTGTTACAAACTCTTTTATATACTCGTTTATCTTATAACAATGTGATTACTTTTCAAAGAACTTATATTGAGTTCATAACCTCACATTACTTTTATAAAAAACTGTGATACCTGCTATAAACTATGAATGCAAGTGTTTTCTAAACTATATGATATCCTGATACATTATTGCCTAAGTACATGAAAATATTTATTTGGGTAATATCTCCCAATATCTCTTTAATATCTATTTGGGTAATATCTCCCAATATCTCTTCAATATCTATTTGGGTAATATCTCCCAATATCACTTTAATATCTCTTTGGGTAGTATATCCCAATATCTCTTCAATATCTATTTGGGTAATATCTCCCAATATCTCTTTAATATCTCTTTGGTTTCTTTGGGTAGTATCTCCCAATATCTCTTTAATATCTCTTAAAGTTGATTCATGTAGTTTAGGGGTAATATATTGTTCTCCGTTTTAATATGTTCTCCATGATATTTATCCCTGCAATTCCAGATTTCCATTTTGATAACTTGTATTTAACTATTACATTTCAAACCTATGAATTTCACTCAACCTTTGTGTTGACTTTTTAGAATGTTTATCTCAGGTAATTGAGCAATATATGACACGGAGCGGCATGGAATGAAGATGGCTGAACTATTATCACTCACACATTATGTTTTAGATTTTGGGACGTGCATTTTGTAAAAACTCTGATTATAATGAATGATAACTAAAAAATTTCCAAAACGGTCTCTTTTAGTCGTTTTCTATGATTATAATTGTTGTATCCTATGAAGTTAATTCCTCAGATTAGCTTCACATGCTTATGTAAAAATAGGGGTTGTTACTGATTGGTATCAGCGCCAAAGGTTATTAGAGAACAAGGTGGTGTCAAAACCTTAACTATAACCACATTTCTTTTTCTAGCCATCAAAGTCCTCTGTGCCACTACATTCCGGATCAGTATGTAAAGATACATAACTATTATACTATATTATACCATAAATAACTTATGTTATTTACGACTGGGTTGTTAACAGAACGATGTCTTCTCCCAACCACTCTACTTCCGATATTGAGGATGCTTTTTCCTCTAGAATATGTAACTATACTTCGGTCTCATCGGATTATTTCCCAACTTCATCAGAAAGCAGTTCTTTTAACTCTTCGGAAGATTCTAGGGACGGTATGATCCCACCAACATTCTCACTTTTCTATAATAATCCATATTTGAAGGACGTGCAAGCATTTTATGCTAAAGAATCACCTATTTCACCACAAGATTCTATTACTCCACCAGCTATTTTGACTCCATCTCCGGTATTACCACCATCACTACTATTTGATCCCCGATATTTCTTTGTTCCTGAAGAACTATTACCACCTAAGAAGCAAATCCATTCTTCCTCAACTACGTTATCTAATTCATCTCGGAATCAAACTTGTAATTTGGTATCACCATCTTTCTCAGTTTATACTCCTACCCCACCTCAAATATTTGAAATAGGAAAAAGTTCAATTAAGATGCATCTGAAACATCATGAGGAACAAATCGAAGATATTTTGAATTACTTAGATGAACTCTCTTTTCACCGCATTGAGAAAATGGAAGAAGGACGTATTAATGATAGAATGATCATACGAAGAAATGGTAACGAACTAAAGACCGAACTTAAGAGAATCCGTACTCAGATTATCAAACTTCAAAAGAAGCAGTTAGGGCAAAAGGATAAGATTGCCTTTGCTCACTACAGAATTTCCAATCTTGAACAAATCATTGAGGAGATCCAAGCTCGTCACCAAACAGATCAGGAGGATCTTTAGGATGTCATCTACCGGCTCAAAATCAACAAACTATTAGACTAGTTATAAGCTTTATCCTAGCCACGGGATGTGTGATATAAATAAAAACACTTGTCAAATCTTGACTATGTACAGTAAGAAGGCAAGTTATTTATGAAGGCAATCCCGTTACGTACCTTATTGTTTCCAGCTTATCTCTCTTTCATCATCATCTCTATCATCATCATTATCTCTGTCTTCATCATTATGAACCATACCATAACCTCTAAGTGCTTAATTAAGCATTACTCTTTAAGCATTTTAAGCATCACATTTTCTTACCTTTCAAAACTTGTGATGTCATTCTTATTGTGTGTTCTCTTATGTTGATAGAATGCCTCCCAAAAGGACGTCAACATCCGAAACACCAGCCATAACTTTGGCTACCATCCAGCAACTAATTTCTAATGGCATTTCCTCAGCTCTGAAAGCACAAACAATGGCAAGTGCTAGTAATCCCAACAGGAACACCAAACCTAATGGAACTCCTGTAGCAAAAAACAGGAAACTATAAAGAGTTCATTAGCTGTCAACCTTTCTACTTCAATGGTACGGAAGGAGCAGTTGACCTCATCCGCTGGTTTGAACGTACTTAATCGATATTTTCTCGTAGCAACTGTACCGAGGAAAACAAAGTGATATTTGCTACCGGTACCTTAACCGATAATGCCCTATCCTGGTGGAATTCATATGCTCAACCTATTGGAATAGATCAAGCCAATCGAATCACTTAGACCGAATTGAAAAGACTCTTAACCAATAAGTATTGCCCTCGAACTGAAGTCAAGAAAATGGAAGACGAATTTTACAACTTGGTTGTGAAAGGAAATGATCTTAAGACTTACATTAAGAGATTCTAAGAATTAGCCGCCTTATGCCCAAACATGGTACCAAACGCCGAGAAACTTATGGAAGTCTTCATTAGTGGATTACCTAGAAGCATTGAAGGAAATGTTACTGCCTCGAAACTCAAAGCTTTGAGGAAGCCATCACAGGCCCAGAGTTAATGATCAATAATAAAGCGTGATTCTGTGCAAGAAACCAATAATCACAAACGAAGGTTTGAAGATAGAAGAAACACCAACAACAACAACTATCCCAATGAACACAACAATAATAACCACTCCAACAATCACAATCACAAAAACTACCAAGATAACCATAACAATCACAACCATAACAATGATTACCACCACTAGCAGAATAGAAGACAAGAAGCCTTCAGGACTTATACTGCTACCAACGGGTATACTGGAAATCGTCCTTTGTGTGAAAGATACACCCTACATCACATAGGACCCTGCACTGTCAAGTGTCGGACTTGCAGCAGAGTAGGTTATCTAACCAAGAACTGCAGGAACCAAAGACCAACTCTAGAACTTGTAATACCCGTGGAAAGAAAGGACATTACACGAATCAGTGCTCAAAGGCAAATCACCGGGCCACATGAAAGCATACTTAGAGATGAGCTTGCTTTTGTTCACTTTAGAATTTCTACCCTAGAAACAACTCTCGAGGACATTCAAGTTTCATCAGAACTTCCCTTAATAAGGAAAACACAATCATCAAGATACAATCCTTGTCGTTTATTCTAGAATCCTACTACGAGATACGTACATAAATAATCAGCACTCCTTTTTAGAGTTTCATATGTAAAGCTATCCATGAAATAATAAAGTGATGATTCCGTTACATCTTGTTATCTGGTGGTATCAAAACTTGTCATCGTTTGTCAATTCCATTAATCCTATTATGTTCAAACTCTGAATACTCTCCTCATACCTTTGAAACATAAATTATCACCTCGATTATATGGCATCAGTACAATCAATTCATGATCATATCATTTTCTACACATTACCATATCATGTTTTTATACTAGGAAAGACATTTATATCCATCTTAATGAAATGATTAGGTCACTTCTTCATCTGAAATAAGGAAATTAATAAATCTCCGAACTCTGTAATTTATAAAATTGCTCAGTTACAAGAAGTTGAACGCTTTCTTTGTAAGTGACAAATTATAAATAAGAAGAGCTAAGTATTAACGTTCGACAAACAAGTTTCTTTCATTCCGTTTTTGTACACACAATCCTTCATCATTATCATTATACCTTAAATATTTTGTTCATTTCAAATCTGTATATCACGATTAGCAACTCTCTTACAAATTCAAATCATTCATATGACATCACGCATACCATGGATCTCCATATCTAACAATTCACTGTTATATTCTGCAACGTATAACAAGAAACACACAAGAATCTATATATTGTCAATTAAATTTAATTTACCAATATCCACTAGGTATGAAATTTTTAACAAAGACTTGTGATAGCATTCATTATTCGTGTTGACTTTTAAAAGTTTTAATGAATAACGATTCTTTACGATCAGAGTAGCTCAATGGAAGCGTGGTAGGCCCATAACCTATAGGCACATAAAACGAAGTATCCTTCCACCATGTTCGAAGTCCGGTGGGATCTGGAGAAATTCTATTGGCTGTCATCAAAAGGTGTGGTCTTGGAAATAAGTAGACGTGTGAAAGGAGGTAATTATAATTATGGTGCGCAACATAATTATAAATGCATCACACACGTGGACTTGTGACCTTGATTAGCCTAACATAAAAATTAAATTCATGCCCAGTACCTACATCTATTCCTAAATAATATCACTACAACTTTCAACTAAATCTCAGGACGAGATTTCTGTAAGGGGTAGAGACTATAACAACCCAAGAATTTTCATCAAATGCAAAACCTATTTTACTATTATCACAATTATACAGGGAAATTTTTCGCTTTATTACATTACTTGCATTGTCAATATCTCATTATGCAAGGTAACTTGCATAACTAAAGTAGACAAGCTCACGCAACCTATCTATGGCCATTTTGTCTTCATATATGTCAAGCAAACATCATAACATGTCAAGTCAATATCATCATATCCTTTTTACAAATTACATTATTCCTATAATGTACCATTCGCAACGTTATATCAAAACGGGCTTTAAACCGTTATCGTATACCTCTAAACCCTAAATTCCATGAAGGGTTAATATATAAAGTGAATGTACAAGCTACTAAAGCATATATACAAGTAATATAACATCTCATTTGAAATATATACTCCCTCCAAGTAAAGTACAAGTTTTCAAAGCATAATGTACAAGTCATTAAGCATGACATCCAAATTAGCCGATTACCCTCCGTTTTCATTCAATTTTTCTTCACCACCACTCTTGAGCAAGCTAATCCACACAAATATACCAATTGTAAACCCTAATTATTCTATTCATAAGCTTTCATACACATTTTTACACTCAAAACCCTAATTCAAAAGTCAGAAACCCTAACCCGAGCTAAATACTAAACCATGACCCGTTTCTTGGTTTTTATCCATCATAAACCTAAACCAATACTCAAATAAGTAGTAATAACTTAGTTTACAACATTATCAATCATATTCAATCATCATTTCATCATTTCATCTTAATTATACACAAAATGAATCCAAGAAACCCTAAACGTACCAAAATGGATCATTCGACCCGTTTACTCATTTTTAACCATTTAAAACACCAACAATCAATCAAGTGTCATTGTAAACTCATAATATGAGTTTACAATCCATGATCTATCCTTATTTTGGCAATGTACATGAATTATAAGCTCAAAAACCCTAAAGAAACCCTAATATGCCCTAATTGAACCCGCGACATATTTCATTCATTTTCGACCCATTTTAACCCAAACCACTTATCAAACCTTGATTATAATCCTTAATACAAACCTTAAGATCAGTAATCTATCATCTTGAATCAAGTACACATGAAATATAAGCTTAAAAACACTAAGAAACCCTATTCGTGCCTATTTGGACCCGTACGCCTTTTTGGCTCATTTTTACCCATTTTAAAACCCTACCATGCAAACAAGCACCTCTATGACACACCTCCTTCATCCCATAGCAGCTTACAAGCACCTCAATCTTCTCCTTGGTCACCAAGGCTCAAAAATATCTCTTTGTTTCTTATTCTTAGCCACGGCAAGCACATGGATGTTCTAACATCTTCTAGTTGATTTCTAGCATGCATACTCATCATGTAGCTTCTCCACCTCATGCTCTAGCATATCCAAGTGTCCTAGATCAGATTGCAAAGCTCCCTTAGTCACCAAGGTACCATTCGCCTATAAATAGAACACAAAACCTTTCATTTCAACTCATCCCCCACTTCCTCCTCTATAACCCATCATAGCAGCAATCCTTTGCTCAATATGAATTCTAAGAGATCCTAAGAAGTCCCAAGAACAGAAGTGAAGCAAAAGAAACCAAGAAAAGAAGCCTGGGAGTCGTTATTCTAGGCGTACGAAGCTAAAAGTCCCGATTTTGACCCGTTTTCAAGCTATAAGCTCAAACCCAGGTTCTATCATCTTCATACCAGCTACTACACCCTTATAATGTTCATATGATCATACATAAACTCTTGTTAAAATTTCATAACTCAATTCATGCTCATTTTCCATTTTGATCCAAAACCGTATGCCCGAAACCCTAATTTCGCGTTTTTCTTAAAACTAAATGTCATAATGGTTAAATGTTGTTATAATCTATCCTAGCATGCTTAAACAATTTAAAAGACCTACATATTGATATAGAAGAATTTTAACTGAAAACCCGCACGTTTACGTTTTGAAACCCTAATATGACCCGTTTTGCTTCCTAGCTTAACGAATTATTTTTTTTAACTTTAATTATGTTAAACCTTCATATTTTAGCTTATATTAATAAGCTATAATCATTTAGAAACTTAAAATAAGCTTGCATGGCAATTTGGACTTGTTTTGCAAAAGTTTTCCATGCAAGGGGTATATATCGTAACTTTCTGAAACTTATAACTAAAAGGACTGAAAATGTCATTTTATCAAAGTTATAACTATAGGGGTCTATTATGTCACTTTCCAAAGTACAAGGTTTACTTTGTATATCTTTTAAACTTGAAGGACCAAACTCATAAAAGTGCAAACTCCGAGGGTATATTTTGCCACTTTTCATTCTCAAGGGTCTAAAATGTAACATTTTGAAAAAGTATAAAATCATGTTCAAAACCTTACCAGACATAACTTTAATTAACGCTTGTCGTGCTTAACATTTCCAGATATTGAATAAAACGCTTAAAACCGATCATCCGAAAGCTATATCGTACCACAATACTAGGGAGCTTCATATTAAAAGGTTTCATCTTGGTATTACATTCTGACTAAATTGTTGGGTTTATGATTTAAAGTTCCCTAGCTCCTCAAACGTTTACTGAATGACTTCTGAATTATGATGGCCCGAACGGTGATACAATAATTCCAAACTTCCAATCATACTCATAACGCTTAAAACCAAAGTTTTAAAGTACAATCTTCCAAAGACTTGACATAATTTATCTCAGTTGCGAGCATGCTGTTTACTATCTTTTGCCTATATCAACCTTCCCGTTAAGATTGTGATAAGGTCGTCAGCTTTCATTCTGAAATATATAATTGCACTACCTATCAGGTAAAGTTCATAACCTCGCCTTTACTTATTTTACAATTTTATAACCGCGAGGGGGATACATGCTTGTTACAAACTTACATACTCGTTTATCTTATAACAATGTGATTACTTTTCAAAGACTTAGTGAGTTCATAGCCTCGCATTTCAATCTTTTCATAAACCCGTGAGGGGGATACCTGCTATAAATTACGAATACAAGTGTTTTCCAAATTACATGCTATCCTGACATATCATTACAATTGCTTATCTATCCTACAAGTCGTTAAATTTGACTTCAAGTCGTTAAATTGACTTTGGATATTAATGTGTTAATATTATAAATCCTACAAGTCATTAAATTGACTTCAAGTCGTTAAATTGACTTTGAGATGTTAATAATGTTTGAAATTATGAGCTTCATTTAAGCCATTAATTGACTTTGATGATAATGTGTTGGTGCCATGAGGTTAGGCATGGAACATGACCAATCAGATCAATCAGACCAAACAAGACAATAACGCAATAATACATTGTTACTATGATGATTGTATTCGTTGCAATCATTACTAATAATGAGTGTATAATAACAATACCATTTTCTATAATAATTGTGTTTATACAATTATTACACTATGACTTGTATTCAAACTGTTTATCAAACCTATGAATTTCACTCAACCATTGTGTTGACTTTTTACATGTTTTATCTCAACGTATTAAGCAACATGCATCACGGAGTGCATGGAACCTTGAAGATGGCTGAACTGTTTATCATTCACACGTTATGTTTTTAGATTAGTGAGACCTGCATTTTTGTAAAAACTCTGAATATAATTGAATGATAACTAGATATTTCCAAAAACGCTCTTTAAGTCCGTTGTCTTTGATTATGATAGAGTGTATCCATGAAGTAATACCCCAGATTAGCTTTCGCTGCTATATTGTAAAAATGGGGGTGTTACAATTTAGTAACAATATAGCAACTGCTATAATTTGCTTGGCCATAAACAGGATTTTAATTTTTTTTTAAATGATCTTTGATGCTATGGTGAAGAATTTGGATAGCACACACAAGTTTTTAGTGTATCCAAGATTTCTTCAAATCTGTTTAAACAAACAAAAGAGACTTCTTCAACCTCACACCAGAACTTATCCTACTCCTACCCTTACACAAAAACTATTTAGCAACATGAAAAGGGTTTCCAAGGGTTATTCTGTGGGTAAAACTTTCCCCTCTATTTCTACAATAGATCACTACACCTATGGAGTCATCTCCTTCCAAAATAACATCTTCACCATCCTTATCACCTCAAACATATCAGTCACCTCTTATGGATATAACCAGACAAGATGCTGAGATTCCTCAGTCTCAGTTTCCTACTCAAACCTAAGTAGCAGATGAGGCTGCATTCATAAGTGTGGATGTTGATGCTGGAGGGGCTACCACTACTGACATTGGCTTAAAAGCAGGTCAGGGCAGTGGTACCATGCATAAGACCCCTACCAGGCCTCATGATTCACCCCTCCTAAGAGTTTACATACTTGGAAGTGATGAGGGCAGTCTACAACAAAATGAATTGATGGATTTGGTTACCAAGTTGACTGATAGAGTTGAAGTTTTGGAGAATGACATGCAGCAGAAAAAGAAGGTTTATAGTTCTGCTCTTACAAACTCATCCTTAATAGTGGAAAAAGTAAGAAGACAGTCAAAACAAACAAATCTAGGAAAGGGCATGAATATTATTTTATAGGATGACGATGCTGAAGAATTCTCCAAACAAGGGATGGACGATATTTGAAATTGGAATAAAGATCCACAATCTCCTTGTATAAACTTGAGCAAACATGAATATGATTTTGATGTTAGTACTGCTGAAGGATTTACTACTGCCAGTGTACCTGTTACCACTGCTAGTGTGACTCTTGCAGTTATACTGCTACTGCTAAACTTAGTGTCATCACAAGGAGAGCAGAAAATAGAAAAAATAAATGAAAAGCTATTATGAAAGAAGAAGAATCTGTTCCAGAAGAAGACAAAGAAGCACTAAGCAAGAAATACTTTGGCATGAAGAAGCTAATAGATTGCAAGAACAGATAATAAAGAAGGAAAACCAAAGATTGCTAAGGATGCAGAAATGCTAAACAGTTTTTACAAAGAAGTAATTTGATAGAGCAGAAGACAAGAACAAGAAGTTGTAGCTGAGCAAATCAGCCCATGATATTGATTGGAGTGACTCCTCTGTGCTAAGAATCATGCACTTTTAAATAGATCATTTCTCTGTATTAGAATTAAGAAGAACATGTGCCATTGTATTTAAAAATCAGTGAGAGATACCAAGAAGAGGTCATATTCAAGATGAGCTATGAAGATATATAGACCGATATTTTGAAGAGAAATGGAACAAAATAAATCTTTTGTACCTAAGGATTCGGAGATTGAAAAGGAAGTGATAAAGAGACCTGGATTTGATTTTCAACAAAAGTCTAGTAAAAAGAGATCAAGAGAAGATTCTGATAAAGACAATGCCAAGAAATAGAAACTAGAGAATGACGCTGAGAAGAAAGAGCTTAGAGATAGTATGGATGTAGTTCCAAGGGATGATATTGCTATTGATATTGAGTCTCTGGCTACTAATACCCAATGATTTTTGACTGGAAGACACATGTTTTGATAGAAAATATGATGTATTATCAAATCATCAAAGCAGATGGAAGTTCTAAATATTACAAAATATTCAGTGAAATGCTTGATGATTTTGATAGGCAAGATGTGCTGGATCTACACAGACTTGTACAAGAAAGGTATGATACAACAAGTCCAAAGATCGCTTTTTACTTTGGGGATATCAGAAAATCCTCATTTGAGCCTAATGAAAGAAATGAAATATGGAAGGAATCAACAAGACTACAACTTGATTAATCTGGAGATTATATGACTCATGTGGAATTCAAATGTTTCTAATGCATAACTGGATTCAATTCACCATGATTGATAGGAAGAAAAAATCCTCTTACTTAAGAAATGCTTTCAAGGATGTTAAGTAGAAGACTAAAGGTTTATTCAAGAAAGTGAAATGGCATTTGAACTACTCCTGTTTATAAGTTCCTCAACTTTTAGAAGAGAATAATGTTTTGAAGAATCCTCTTAGAAAGGTTTAATGCATCATTTCCTCCAAAGCGAGCTTTAATAGCAATAAACATAGATTGAGCATCAGCATACTGGTTAAAGGTAAGCTGATGTTCATTTGGGAGTGCCATGAGGAGAAGACTTCTGGCTTTGACATCATTCTTCTTGCAAATCTTTTCTTCAGTAGTAGAGGGCACAGTCATCTTCAATGCTGTTGATGGACCTGATTCTGGTGTTGTAACAGGAATAGGTACCCAAGAATTCCCATTTTCTATTACCTCCCATAATGCATAGTCTTGAATCTGAAAATATTGCTTGATTCTGATTTCCCACATCTCATACTCTCCTAGTTTGAGCATGGGAAGCTTTGCCAACGCATTGTTCTGAGAATTTTCTAACTCCATTTTCCCTAGATCAAAGTTTCTCAAAGCACAGGCTCTGATACCACTTGTTGATCCCACGCCTTGATCGATTCTTTATGATATAAAGAGTTTGTTACCTTGGAAGAATCCAAAATAACAAAGATTGAGACTTTGTATGTATACCAAAGTGTATGCGGAATCTACACTTTGATACTCTAGAGAAATTTATGAATGAAACAGTAATGATCACACACAAACAATAAACACAAAACTCACTGCTTCAATATTATAAATAATACGAGTACTCTTTAAGTACTGGGGTTACAAAACCTTGAAGCTATTACAAATTTTCTCTAAATGTATCTCAAAAAGTTCTAAGTTACACTACACTTGGGATCTCCTTTTATAGAAATACAAGGAGCCCTTTACAAAGATATCAGCCTATCATTTAGGTTCAGTTACAATTCAAATATAAATATCCGAAATACTCTCCATGCATTCTTATCTTCAGTTCATCAGCTTTGACCATTTAGCAGTACTAACTTCTACTACTAGCAGTATTAAGTAACCTTGGCAGTACTAACTTTGTACTGGCAGTACTAACTCCTTTAGTACTGTTGGCAGTATTAAGTCATATGAAGATTTATTCCTAACAACAAATAACCATTTTTATTTTCAATGATCAAAGTTTATAAAACTTTTACCATACTTATCAAATGGGACGCCCCATATATCAAGAAATAAGCAAGACTTCACAAGTTGCAAGTATACATTTTGTATAACAAGACAACACTTACATATTTACTTACACTTTCAAAAGAGCATGTATAATACTTGCATTTTATTACAAGAAATAAGCTAGATATTTCTTCCTTGATTTCATAGGATCACCTCCATAATAGGG